>PVIR01001945.1:0-111330 GCA_004026965.1 Petromus typicus
TTTAAAAAAATAAAAAAATAAAAAAATAATAAAATGGAGTATTACTCTACCAAAAAGAATGATAAATTTGAGTCATTTATACCCAAATAGATGTACCTAGAAGATATATTCATAAGTGCAATAAATAGGACACAGATGTGTAAATACCACATTATTTCTCCAGTATAAGAAACTAAAGATATAAATGAGTTTAAAATGTGGGTATTATGAAATAGAAAGAAAATGTTCAAAAGAAAAAGGGAAAAGATGTAGAGAAAAGTAAAGAAGGCAAATAAAATGTCTGATGGTGAAAAAAAAGGAAACAAAGCTAAAGTATATGGGAGTTGAGAAGATAAGAAAGGCAAGGGAATGGGGAAAAAAGATAATAAAAAATGTGTCACTTACAGGTGCAAATTTCCAATGTTAATGTGATCATAGTGTATGTATAAAATATACCAATAAAATGAACTTTTATGCGTATATGTAATGTATCAATAAAGATTAAAAAAAATAATAATAAAATAAAATAAAGCATGAGGACTCCTCAAAGAGTTGTACGATTTTGGGGGCTGGAATCATCTTTGCGGCTTTGGACCATCTGGCTGCTCCTTATTACCCATGAACCCTGAACACTTATTTCACCTCCCTCCACCCCAAAAGCCTCATCCACAATGCAGAAATATAACAGAACTAACCCAATAGGCACCTTGTGAAAATTATGTAATCCAACACATCCAAATTGCTTAAATGATGCCTAGGCCACAGGAACTACTCTATAAATATTATTCACTGTCAGCTCTTGTGCTCTACAAAGAAATCTAAAAGAAACATGAGCGAGAAATAAAGAGAACTGACAAATTGTACTTTCTCAGAAGTATCCAACACAGCTGTGAAAAATCAAGCAAAAAAGCAGCAAAGAAGCATATGAAAAAACGTTCAACATCACTGGTCATTCGAGATTTACAGATGGAAACAACACTGAGATTCCGCCTAACTCCAGAAAGAATGGCTGCTATCAAGAAGTCAACCAATAACAAATGCTGGCAGGGATGTGGAACCAAACAAAGAAATTCAGTCAGCATTGGTTTCAAAGCTGTGTCTTCCCTCCCTGACCTGTACGAAGCCCAAAATGGTTTGACTCACTCATATTTATCACCACAGCCTGGGCTCAGACCTATAAACACAAACAAAACTGTCTCCTCAGCCTTCTAGAGGGAACATCTCTATCTCTTCAGCCCCCGGCTAAAAGTCAGTCTTTAAAACAGCACCAGGTGGCTTCCACTCCTCTCTCCCCTCACCTAATCTCTGCAGATTCCAGGAATATTTCAGACAGAAGCCAGGACTTATGATTTCACAGGCATGATATAACCATGCAAAGTGTAAGCTTTCTATTGAGATGTATTTTGGGAAAGAGAGCCTCATTCAACATCAAGGAGTTCTAGGTTCAGTTTGCAAAGAACTTTTTCTTCCCCTCATATGATTTTCACATCAACTGTGGGAGATACACACATTATGGATTTTTACCCCCCACTTACAAGAAAACTAAACTGAGCTTCAAAGAGGGAAGTTGTTTTTTCAAGGTAATTCAACCTGTGAGTAGATGAGCTAAATAGAACCCAAGGCCATGTGTGGCAACCTTCTGGCTTTTCTGCCTTTTCACACAGCCAACCAGCAAGCCTGCCAGTCCTTCCATGACAGCATGAATTGACTTGATTATGCTTTTGGCTTGGTACAGTCTTAGCCTTCATTATATCAGCGACAACAGTAAAGGACTATGATCATCTCTTACATCATTTCAAGAATGTTTTTATCATTTACCTCCAAAATCCACTGTGCATCATATGCTTTTATAAGGCTGTGATAGGCATGAATGATAACCAAAATAATTAACAAATAATATGGCAGAGATATCAGCTATAAACTGACACCAACTATAAACAGATCTGCCAATAAGCAGATCACAAGGCACAGTGCCTCCCCTTAGGTGTCCATGGTCTAGGGTGGCAAACAAACAAGACTGTGTGCAATGTACTAAAACTGAAAAAATGGTAATAGACATGAGCATGGAGAAAGGGCCCTCCTCTGGATGTGATAATCATGAATATTTTCTCAGCAGCATGAAGTAAATCTTTAAAAAAATTGGTTATTTGTCATGTTGGTAAGATGATACTCACTCTAGGAAATTGAATATGCAAAGGTTCACAGGCTTTTAACTTATTTTTTTTGAGTTTTTCATGTGGAGCTTCTAAGATTCTTAAAGGCTGGTCGTGGTGGCACATTCCTGTATTCCCAATACTAGGCAGACAGAGGCAGGAAGATTTTGAATTTGAAGCCAGGCTAAGGATCAGCATGAGCTACATAGGCAAGACACTGACTCAAAAAACTAGAAGTATTCATTTGATATCTAGGAGATTGAGGCCCAGAGAGCTTAAGGATTTGCCTAAAGCTGATGTAACACCAGCACCTAAACCCATTTCCACCCTAAGGAATATTCTGCTCTAATATTCTGGCCAAATAATTGACTATCTTGACTGATGGAGCAGATGATTTACTCTATTCTTACCCAGGTGAGGAAGCTCTTTTCTATCCTATCACTTCTTCACTGAAGTCATTCTGTCCTTTGTTGTGTGTAAAAAGTGAGAAGAGATAAGAAAAGAAGAGCACTAAACAAAGACCTGCAGACAATTTGAGAAATCCTCACTCCAAGCCAACATGTCGAATGGATGATTGACACATGTGTTAGATCTGAACTCCTTCCGTGCTTTGGGGAGATTTCTGGAAACTACAAGGTTACACAGGACTTTGGATGGGGGTTTTCACACTAGATGAATCCCAAGGAGAGGAGGAAGCAGGAGTCATGACAGTGTGCACAATCACAGTGGGCAGCAGATAATGTCATGGAGAAAAAGGCATTTGGTTTCCTTAAAAAGGATGATGCCAGCTAATATTCTACTTACTGTCTGGCCTATCAGGGAACAAAAGTATATTATATCTAACAGGCCTTTAAGGAAATGAGAGTGATTTCACCTGACACAAACCTCTACCATCTCTCTGCCCTCCGAACCAGAGTCTCCATCAGCAACTCGGGAATGAGGACTGCAAACAAACAAGCAGCAGCTAAGTCAGTCATTGGCCAGGAGCTATGTGCAGAGGTGGGGTTTTCAAGCATTCAAGCATTTTACTTGGGGAAAAAAATGCTGAAAAGGATACAATTGTGCTAGATCTAGACACCAAAAGGTGTGGCAACCTCTGCTAAACAAAAGAATGAATGGCTCCTAACTTCCACAAACATCTTCCCAATAATCTGCTGGGGTTTGGCTGCTCAGATCTAACTGTAGCCACAGAGAAGTCACTCCTCCTCCCTGGGGCCTCAGTGTGTTGGGAATGATAACCCAGGTTCCTTCTCAGCTTGTATGAGAGCAACAGGAAAAATGTAATTCTACAGTGCAGCACATCCAACATCCATTGGTTCATTATTTCATCCATTCCATACACTTTTCTTGAACTTGTACAATGCTCAAGGCTCTGTTCAAGATATAAAAAGCAGTTGTGATCCCTACTGCTGAAAACCTAGAGTCTCAGAGAAAAACTCATATACAGGTAATTATGCCTAAGACAGGGGCATGAAAACTTCACTTGTGGAAGAAATCAATCTGAGAAGCTCCATGGTGAAGTTGGATCAGAAAAGGGTAAGAAATTGAAATTAGAAGGCAGAAGTGAGAATTCTAAGTAGCACGGAGCATAATAAGCATTGGACCTGGCACTGGAGGTCATAGGATGTGTAGTGATCCATTTGTTTATAATGGAGGCTATAAAGAGTCCAAGCCCTTGTCAGAGCAGTCCTTACTCCAATGCTGAGGTATAACCTAAGATGTCATGTGGTTTTTGAAAAACCTTTTACAAGTAGCCCCTTCTAAAGATACACAAATCCAGTCATCCCTTTCTCATGTCATAATAATGTGCCTCTATGATAGGTGTTCAATTAATGTGTAGTAATAGTCTTGTTTGTCAACACCACTAGACCATTTCCTCCCCTGAAGACCAGCCTGGTTAGAGTTATTTTCCTGCAGCTAGAGAACCGTTTAACGATTGTAGAACATGAAGAAGACTCAGGCAGATTCAGGTTGGTGACATTCGTAAAAGGAGCTGTATTTATCATCCAGTTTTCTAGTATGCTCTCTTGTCTTATTTAAACACACGTATGTATAGATGTAGATTATGCATTTGACATAAATGTAGTCTGTATGGCATTTAACAAGTGCACTAGTCAATTTTTTACTTGGTAACCCAGGAGATGAGTTCAATAGATCTAGAAAAGCCAAGAGGCATGGGAGCCTTCACGATGACTTGAAAGAAAAAGTCTTGTGCTACTGAAATATGTTTTGGCTAAAAGACAGAATTAAAAACTTCTAAAACAACCAACATTTTAACCAGCCAAAATGGTTTAAAAGTTCAAATGAGCTGTTTTACGACATGACTATTTATGGGCTTTCTTGGATTTGGGAGGGTCAATTGAGCAGAGATTTTCAGCACTCCAAAGCCAGAGCTACCATTAGGATGACATAAACATGTCTTGATTTTTTTTTTCAGATGGGGGAGCTGAGGCCCTCAGCAATAATGAGTACTATGTAAATTATATTTAGTATTAAAAGAGGTCAATTTTGAGACCTTCATTACTAGGAGTCATTAAAAAAATCAAAGACCGCTTGTAATAATTCGACAGAACAGAAAACATTTTCCATAGTCTAATCCTATAGCAATGATTTCCATACAAAGGACACAGCAATTTAAAGGGCTTAAAATATGGTTTACATAACAACACACACTGTTCCTGGACAGTAACATGTCACGGGGAAAACGATGGAGCAGGTGTGGATCGGATGTTTCTCAGATGGATTTCCCGGGTGAAATTACATTAGTTCCCTACACTTGAATTTCTTATCTGTAAAAGGGGAACGGACACCTCACACTTACTCTACATCGCAAGAACGTAAGGAAACAGCGTTCACAAAGCGCCCTACACTGCTGAGTACAGGAGAGCTGGCTCCCTGCTGGCTCCAGGTTGCCTGTTTCCTATTCCTGCTCTCTCTGATACACTGTGCTGCCACAAGCCCAGCCGTCCCTGCAGCAGGGTGGCTGCCGCTTCCCCTCCCTCCAATTCCCCACAGGCCTCGGGACACCCGGCGCATGCTAACCACCACACCAGAGGATGACTCAGAGCTTGGACGCAATCCCCAGCCGCTTGGAGAGCAAAGGCACGGCTCCTGCTCCTGGATTAAGTTATCATCTTTTGTTTAGTATCATTTTTCCTTAAAGAAAAGGCTGCAGTGGACCTGCCTCAATACGGAGAGGAAAGCTCAGGGACCCTTCCCCAAAAAGATCCAGCTGAGAAAAAGGCCCCTGATAGCTCCAGGCTGCTTGTCAGGGCTGGTTCCCACTTTAAAAGAGTAGGGGGAAGGAGGATCCGGGCGCTCAGCTCGGTGCCCACCTGCTGAGAGCAATCCTAGGTTATCACTCAGCCGGCCCAGGGAAACTCGAGCCGCCGCCCAGGGCTTTTAACAGCCTTTATCTCCTCTTTCCAGGAACTGGCTCAGGGCCTGTGCTTTCTCCGAGGTGCCACTGAGCAGCTGCTGCCCAGAGCCCCGGCGAGCTCGCGTCTCCCTTCCAGCCGGCTGGAGTAGAGGAGCAAAGCCAGGATCCGGCTCTCTCTAACTCCCCGGGCTTCTGTTTCACAATTAGAAAACCCGTTTGGGGAGCAACGCAAAAGTCACACTTCACTAACAGCTACTCTGTGGCGAGGGGCGGAGGAAGCGGGAATTCCTCCTTTCGCCATAAATTGTATGCAAATGGGTTCCTTCCCTGGCCCGGGGCCTGGAGTGACGGCGTCTCGCATGAGCTAACCCCGTTCCGCTGGGAGGGCTGTTCCTTTAATTCACCAACTGCAAAAGTGGGAAAGGATGTCTGGAGGCGAGGCGTCCCATTACAGAGCGAGGAGCTCGCTATATAAGCCAGCCAAAGCTGGCTCCTCCGGCCACAGCCAGCCTCCTGTCTGTCCCACGCTCTCCCGCTCGCAGACACACGCGCCTGCCTCGGGGCGGCACAAAGACAGCGCGGCTGGGGGAGCCGGGGCCGCGCACGTGGGAACCCGCCGCTGCTCCCTGCTGAGTCCGCGCAGCCCGGAACCTGTGCGCGCCGGTGCTAGGTCTCTTCCACCGGGGACAGGTAAGTCCATTTCGACCCCATCACCAAGATCGGTGTGATGTTCTGGGTCCGGTAGGGTTTCCCGGTACTCAACGCACTGTGCTTTATCATTCTAAAATTGTGGCTTTGTTTCTGTCGCTGGTAAAACGGTCTTATCAGTTGATTACAATCCCGTGCGTGCACCTGGAATGTTTCTTCCCGGCTTGCCCTCTTCTGATCTATTACTCCGTGTTTCTAGCTCTATGAATTGACATATTAGAAGGAACTTTTTGAAAAGTTTTTGGGTCTGCCTTTCTTTAGAATTTTCTCTAAAGCTCCTGCCTGGTTGATTCACCTGTGGATACTTTTGGTCTCTGAATGCCGGGAAGTGTAGTTTGAACGTGGAGTTTTCTCCTTTAGGGATGAGTTAAAGGGAGATTTGTAGAGGACTGTGTAGAGAACTCAGAATTTGACGTCGAGGCGGCCTTGACAACAATAGTGTTGTGGCATCTCCTCACCTGAGCCTCACAATGACAATCCTGTGGAAAGAGACGTTTTGGGGTACAGAAGGCAGGAGGCGAGCTGGAGCAAGTGAGCGCGGCATGCTTCCCTTCCACTGTTCCAGGTAGAGAAGTAACCCCGATGCATCCTGACTGACCCACCCTCAGCTCCGAGTCTTGCCGGTTTGGGGAGATAAGAATCTCTCTGGAGTACCTTTCCCCACTCAGACTCTGGAGAACAGTTTCCTCCACTTGTGGGAACTCCACCTCCTCGGACAGACTTTTGGAAAGAAGGTGGGGTTCCTCTAGCTCATCCCTGCAGTAGGTGAGTAAGACATCAGGCTTCAAAGCCTGAGATCACTCGAGTATTACTCCCACCACCACAACACATATGTCCAAGAAAAATCTGGAATTTCTTGGGGACTCGGTTTCTGTTTCTCTAAACTGGGGACAGAAATTGCCATTGTAATGAGGGGAAAGGAAGACTTAAGAAGACTGACTGGAAGTTTGGATAATCGTTTTTGTTGTCAAAACGTGCCCTCCACTCTGGAAGTGATAAAGGGCTCTTAGCCAATCTTGGATTTTTTTCTCTCCCCCAGCCCAGCTCCTGGCCTCGCTATTTCCCACCCAGCCTGAGAGTGTCTCCCTACCAGCAGGAACAGGTTGGAGAATTGCCTGTATTTTACAAAGTAGGAGGTTGGGAGAGAAAGTAGCAGCCCCGGGCTGGATGTAAATGTTGAATTCTGATTACAGAATGTCCTGAAGTTTTGAGTTAAACATTTGAGGACTCTAAAGCTGCTGGTTGTAAAGTAGAGTGCTTTTGGGGATTCTTTGAAAATGCTGTTCAACCAGGGAAAGAGTAGGACAGGGAGCCCATTGGAAAAATGAATGCCTCTTTCTCATGTTCTTGTAGACCGTTTTTTCTCCTTTTTTATAGAGCTTTCCCATATGGGCTTTAGAAATGAAAACCATTGCCCACCACAGCCAGTTTCCCACCTTGTCCTGAGACAGGACAAGCCAAGTTCAGGGCTAGGGAAAAGTTGGTTCAGTCCTAAATAAACTCATGGAATTTTTCCTGGCACTGTACGTGTGTGTGTGCGTGCACGTGTGTGTGCTCTTTGCAAGTTGCAAGTTAAGTGTGCTTTGGCCTGTGCACTCCAGGAAAGTAATCGCATTTAAGGAATGGAAAGGGCACGGATGATGGATATTCTGTGGTCTGTTCAAGCAGTGTGGACAGGATGTGGATGGGAAAAGGTGTTGTCAGTCTCTGTAGTTGTTTTTTTCTCTCTGTGCTTTGTTCTAAAAGCTAGCTTCCCTATCTCCTGTGTCAAGAATCCCTCTCCTAAGAGGTTACTAACCTTCCCATCCTTGGCTGCCTCTTCTGTATAAAGATGGTGACAATCAGCCCCACATAGAGCTCTGCTAACATTCATCAGAAAATAAAGGACAAGGTCTTAGCACAATACCTTGCACATAGTAAGAGTTCAATAATACACACTTACTTCCTCTGCTTATCCATTTATAAAGACTGGTTTGATATTGGTATACTAAGCACCATGATTTTTAAGTTTATTTTTGACAATAGATATATACGTTAATGAATCTGGGGCAAAACCTCAGTATTTCTGAGTGGACTATATGAAGTTATTTTGGTTTAAACGGGGTAAGAAATTCTCAACCTCACCCTGGGATGAGGGTTATTTTGTTCTGAAGTGTCTCCTCTGGATCCTGACCAACAGAAAACACAACCACAAGTCTCGCAGCTGGCAGTGGACATTCAGGCTGAAGTCACAGACTTAGCAGGGAATTGTCCTCTGAATTAGGGAGAGAAAGCAATTCCTCATACACTGTCAGAGACACAAATAGGGAGGTGGGGGTTAAAGACTTAGAGAGGCTAATTATTTGTTCATTTCACTGACAGAGCCGGCACAGTTGATGAACCTCCTTTCTGAGCTGTGATCACCTGCTCTCAGCATCTCACTAAACATCACAGCACATTTCTTCAGCATGGACTGTACCTATAGGGAAATGGGATGGCTTAGCAAGCAGACAGACCGAGTCCCTGTCTGAGCGCTGAACCCGCAGTGATGGGACCAGGTTTCAGAGCCAGGTTTCTTTGATGGTCAAAGCAGGGGAGCGATCTTCCACGTTCACTCCAACTGCTCCTGCTTCTCTCGTTCCCTTCAGAAGGAAAACACTTCCTTTCTGACTAAATATGCCCTCCAGGCAGGCTGTGGCCACCCATAAATACAGCAGTAGCCTGATCATATAACCAGAATGGAATTTGGAAAGGGAATTCAAGCTGACAGAATGAAAAACATATCCTCCTTAATCTTAACCTTTCTAGTGCTTACAGTGAACTAAGAACACCTCTCTGTTCCTCTCCCTGGACTTCTGTGGACGTGCAACCATGCTCCCCTAGGGGATGCCCTGCCAACCTGAGTACCAGCCATGCTTTCCTTTGAGAAAAAATACCCAGTTCAAACAAAGAACAAACTTCTATTCTGAAGCCACTTTGATTTGAAAAATAGAAAGTAGGTTACAAATGTTTAGTTGGCTCTAAATACACAATCCTGCTGCAGTGATAAAACACAGGCACACAAAAAATAATCAATAGTGAAGGCTGATGGCATGTCTCATGTGTAATGAGGCTTTGTCATTGAATATCTCCTCTAACTCTCAAACTGTGTGAGTAATGAAGTACTGAGACTCAAGAACAGTAAGGGACTCAGTGGACATCTAAATATGTAAAAGAGTTGGCCTTGAACCCATGCTTTCTAACTAAATTCTGCTGCTCCTTCCAGTCCACTGCTTCATCTCCCAAAACTGGGCTTCCCTGAGCAAATGCAAAACCTTAAATGGCATCTTTCAGTGAATGGCCAAGGCCACAATGGTGGAGAAACCACCAGCTGGCCTTGGTGTCTGTTGATTCCAGGGAGAAGCTGTATACATATCACTTTTCATAGTGCACAGGAAAGGTCAGTTCATGGTAGTGCAACTCTGCCTGGCAACAGAAGAGTTCAAATTTCAGTCCTGAGAAACACAAGAATGAAGATGGAGGGACCAGTCAGGTCATTCCCGCTGATTTCTATCCCAGAAATCATGTTTCTCTGCAATGTGCAGGCAAGAGCTAAGATTGTAGGAGCAGGGTTCTCTGAGACCTTCCGAGACCTGGGAAAGGCAAGCTTCTGCTTTAAGGAGGCTGACTGGGAGATGAAAGCTCCTTAGTGTGAGGGCAGTGAATCTCAGGACAATCTGGAAATGGCTATGGGCTTCAGGGTACGTGCTCAGCCAAAACCTCAGAGAAGAACATTATGATCCAAACACCTCTCACTCTGAGAAGGTCACTGGGAATCCCCTTGAATGTAACCCTGGGCCAGTTCAGACACCTCTAGCATATGGGAAACATTAGATGAAGGCCGCCTTCCAAAGAGGAAAAGCCCCTCGAAGTGTGGGCGGGTGAGCCTATAGCAAACTCCAGGTGATAATTCTACTTAGCACAAAACACAGTGCTGGTCTCCCCTATCATAAAAGCTGTACATGCCTTTCAACTTCTTTACAGAGAAAGTCTATGTAGTTATCTGATTCTGACCCTGGTGACCAGATATTTTTCTAGTTGTACCCTCAGCCTTGAAATCTTTGTTCAGTTTCCTTCGCCTTTATCTCATATTTCTTCAACTTTAACAACCTAGTATGCAGTGTTACCATTACTCTCTCTGACCCTCCGCAATGGAACAAAAGCGCAATGCTGACATTAAAAACAGGTTGTGAATAAAAAATTCCTTCCATGTATATATTTTGGCCTAGTTGTGAGTGGAAATTTAAAAAAATATTGTAGCAAACTGTCTCCATTTCTGAAATGTCCTAAGGTTCACACGTCCTTAATTATGTAGACATTATAGCTCATAACGTAAAGAGCTTCAGTTGGACACTTGATCCTTTAATCATCTTCAGACACCCTGCGCCAAGAGCCAGAGATGTCTCATCAGCCCTGAAAGTAGATAGCTTTATTTCAGAGTTAACTACCGATCACCTGTTTCTCTCAGGGAGGTGAGGTGGCTTCTGCTGACTTTTATATGAATGTGTCCAAAATGTTCTAGGAGGGGCCTGGAGATGACCTAAAAGAGAAGTTTTATTGAGAGCTCTACTGACACTGTGCTGTTTACCCATCAACCATTGTTTTCAGTATTGCTGCCACTTCCCTGTTCCAGTACGTGAATATGGGGCTGCAGATGATGAAGTAGCTCGCTCTGAAACAATGTCAATAAGTGACTGAAGGAGCCAGAATTCAAACCAAGTTCCATGACCTAAGAAGGTAGTAATAACCATTAGGCCTCAGCTAGTCAAGTTCAGCACAGTGATTGTATTGATCTTATCTCTTGGAGTTTGTTCTCCCCCAGAGCCTTACCATCAGCTGGTAGGTATCAAGTCCTCAGAACTTCTTTGGAAAAAAATCTCCCTAATGTTCTTGAGAAAATGGAACAAGAAAACCATTCTGCTTGACTTCTGGAAGTGCTTTTTGTACCACTTTTGATACTCTGAGAGTTTATGAATGATCCTCTCATGCAAAATATATTTTTGATAAAATAAGATCGTCACAGACTTATAAATGTGTAGGATGACTTGTCTGTTCATCACTCTCCACTGTTGCCAGCGAGCATATACCTTAATTTCCAGATAAGTAAACTAGGATCTAAAAAGGTTGTCACTTACAGAATTTAGGAAGTGCTGGCTTTGGGCTCCTGCCCAGGCTTATCACCCAAAACTATGAGTCTCTCACTTTACCACATAGATACTAAGGGATTTTCCCCATTTTCCAGATAAGGAAAAAGATAACAGGTAGCAAGCTATTTGCTAAAGAATGGTGATGACAAAGGTAGATAAATAGAAAGGGCAATGTTTAAACAAGTGAGTCAATTTCCTTGGGGACTTAAGATAAGGGATACATGAAGGAGAAGAGCTCAAATTTGGTGAGCCAGCTGGTGTATGGGAGACTAAAACAATACCTGGCATGTTGAAAAGATTGACAAAGACTGAATATTGAGTGAAAAGTCTTGAATGTTTTGCTCAAAACACTAAGCCTATAGAAACAGCACAAAGGATCAGTGAGCTGGGAGCTGTTATAGGCTTGTAATATAACATGATTTCAAGTAACCTCATCTGTAAAACACCCCAGCTAGAACAGAGCCCAGAATATTACTGGGCCTCCTGGCAGCTAGAGACTCTTGGGAACACTGGGTCCATATAGTCAAGTAGATACAAATCTTTCATAATAATAGTTTTAATACTTTTCAATGTAAGGGACAAAGTCTGGGACAGGCAAATACCTCAAGAACTCTGGTGCAACAGAAGGAGTCTACCTGCTGGGAGGCTCTGAGAGCCAAAAAAGCTGGCCCAGCATGGGTCAGGTGCACCACTACTGCAGCCCCTGGAGAAGGAAGCTTACTGTGCAATAGCTAGGTTGTGAAGGTCATGCAGAAGTAGCTTCATGCAAAGATGTGAAGAACAGTGCTCTCACAAGGGGGTTGCATAAAATTTTTTCTGCAGAACTTTATGTTGAAAATAATAGGACTCCAGGGCAGCCTCTGAGCTTACAGACTAGTTGGAAAAAAGCCTTCAAGAGGTGCTTTTCTGTAGACAGGGAGGTAAAAGACAAGCTCCCTCTCCCAACCTTATTTTACCCAGAACACTTCTACTTTTATCTGTTTTGTACATGGAATTTCCATGTGAGATTTTTGGTAAAAGGATTTTGTGGCAAAAAAAAAAAAAATGTTTTTACAAATGGCTGGCCTACTTTAACATCCTCTGTTTTAAAGATGGTGAAACTGAGACATGGAAAAGGCAAGGATCTTCCTAAGATCTCATGCCAGTTGGCAGCAGGACCAAGACAGAATCCTAGGTCTTCTGACTCTTGCTCTTGGAAGTGAAGGACAATATAAAAGACTGCAGAATTAAAACATTCCTTAACAAAATAAAAATGAAAAGTCTTTCATACTAAACAGGCTTAGCTCACATAGACTGAGCCAAGAATACCAATTAGTTGTTTATTACTGCATAACAAATTACCATAAAATTTAATGGCCTAAAAACAATACACATTTATTATCTTGTAGCTTCTGTACATCAAGAACCTGAGCACAAAGTAATTGTCTCTTCTGTTTTTGGCTTCTATTAAACTGCTGGCTAGGGTCAGGGTTCTATCTAAAGGCTGAAATGGGGAACAAACACCTAACAAGTTCACCTGTGTGGTTATTAACTGATTCTGTCCTTTAGGGCTCTTGCACTGAGAATCTCAGTTCCTTGCTGGATGTTGGACTAAGAATACTCTTTTCCTCACCACAAGGGCTTCTTCAACATGGCCATTTATTTCTTCAAGGCCAACAAGAAAAAAAGTAGTAACAGGAAGGATTGTAACCTTATCATACAGGTAATACTCTTTCACCTTAGTCTAGTGTTAATAGCTAAAAAACAAGGCATTAGGCCATACCACACTCAAGGAAAGGTAGCTATCCAAATGTGAAAATTCCAGGAAGTAGGATCAGGAGAGGGGTCATTCCTGTGTTTACCACATCCTACTGTCCTTCAGCATCACCATTTTCTAGCAATCGGTGACAAGCTAATGCAACCTATCTGTACTTCTGGTGTGGGCAACCAATAATTATGGCCACTAAACTAGACTTGGGTGTCTCGTGGTAGCTCCCTGTCTGTTTATAAGATGGAGTCAAGTGTGTTGCACTAGCCACCATGGTTCATGTGGTAGGCCTGATTTCTTTTGAAGACCATGAGGCATGGTCTTCCAAGGCAAAGCTTCCAAATTATTTCATTTCATGATGACATTCAAGGTGACCAAACTTGAAGCATATCTTTTCCCCTTTATTCCTCCCAATGGACACAACAGAAACTTAAAACCTAAGATTAATTCATTTTCCTTTACTCAATTGTCTTGACAAGTGAATCAGTTTACTGCTCCCCCCATCATCACCCTCCATGTTCATCCGCTGCCATCTCACAATCTAACCACTATGACAATTTCCTCTTGATTCCCTTCAGACCAATGACCACCCCCCCAGATATCTCTCAACCTGGAATTACAAAGATCAGTATTCCTAGACCTTATGATTTCCAAATTGTTCTCTTCTGCCAATGGAAAATTTTAACTCCCAGACTGACATTAATGGTTTTCCATTATCTTGTCTCTGGCTTCTAAACAGATCCTGTACTTCAACTAAAATCATGCTTTCCACACCACATGCTTTATGCCTTTTTATATCCTTGTAAATACCAATTCTATTTGCTAGAATGCCCCTCCCTACATTACTGACTTAGTCTCTCTTCAGAATTAAATTCAGATACTTTCTTTCCTGTCACCTCATTTTACCACATGCTTTCCCTTCTTACCTCTCTTATCATCCTGGAATTGCCCCTCCATTCGCTTGTCAATTCTCTTGAGTAGATAGTTCTTAAAATAGTAATTGTATTTGGTTTATCTGAAGCTGACCACAACTGAAACAAAGTTAATCTTCAAAAATCAACAAGAGTCCTTGCTGTGTTCCAGACTGGGACATCCTCTTTCTCACCAGGATTGGTTCAGAAAGCCAAGAACTTGAAGTTTTAATGCTTTACCCTCTGGGCTTGGAACTGTGCACAGTGATGACATAATATTGGACAGGAGGAAGCCAGCCCAGCCCTAAAACAGGAAACTGTTTTAGGACACAGACTTCAAGGAATGTCCTTGCTTTCAGAGGTGTCCCCCAGGATAAAAGCATGCATTGCTTGGGATTTAGAAAAACTAGGACCAAGGACAGAGGAGGCCTGTCTGAGGACTTGAGGCTGAGTCACAAAAGAAGGCTGAAAAGATGGAGATAGGAAGAATCAACCAAGGACTGGTGGGAGAAATGAATGTGCTCAAGGAAGGAATGAAGACAAAGAACTCTCTGTCTTAGGACATGCAGAAATTCACAGCCCAGAGGAAGGAATGAATAATGGCAAAGACTTTGAGTTTGGCATCAGAGAGCTCTGAGTTCAAAAGATATTTGGTTGCTAGGCAATCTTGGCCAAATTAGTTAACTTCTCTAAGCTTTATTTTCCTCATCAATATCTACCAATGTTGGGATTCATTGTGATGATTAAATGACCTAATGCAAGTACATTGCTTAGCACAAGAAGTGGCAATCGATGTAAATGTCTTATAGTCATTGTTACCTCTCACTGAAATGGCTCTGTATGCTGACACCATGAGAGAAGCAGTTCCCAAGGTGTGAACTGTAAAAGAGAATTAACAGGAAATGTAACTGGAAGGCAAGTTTACCTGTAGACTAATGAATTTGGGGGCCACTCAGGACAATCCTGTTCTTGGAAATGCTCAGCTTTTATGTCCATCCAATCTGTAAATCTGAGGACTGACAGCACAATAGGAAACGACATAAGCAAGTTCCTTTTGTTCCAAGAGCTTACATTATTGTTTAAGTGTGCTGGTCCATAGTCTGCTATAACTAAATATTACAAACTAAGTGTCTTGTCCACAACAGAAATCCATTTGTCACAATGTGGAGTTTATGCAGGCTAAGAATAAAATGCCACCTCGGGAAGTTACTTCCTCATTCACAGATGAGACCTTTCAGCTGCATCCTCACATGGTGAAAGAAATGAGGGCTCCCTGAGGTCTTTTTTATAAGGGCATTAATCCCTCAAAACCAAATGGTCCCAAAGTCTCCAGCAGCTAAAATTATCATGCTAGCAATTAAGATTCAACATAGAAATTTTGGAGGCACACAAACATTCAGACCAAAACATGGAAGGAGGGTGATAAACAATGAAAAGAACCAAATGAACTACTCGTACAATCTTAGTGGTGATATCTGATAAAATGAAATATAAAAGTGAAATGCATCAGTCATAGAAGGTTGAATATCATATGATTTCTGTTACATGAGAAGCCCAAAAGACAAATAACTTTAAGAACAAAATAAAAGATAGATGATAAGAAACAGGGAAGTGGACTTTGTGCAGATGCGGAGGGAAACTGGAGGACGGAGGAAACTGAAGGGCAGGGAGGGGAAGGGGAAGGAAAACAGGATTAAAATGTAATGTGTAGTACACCAGTTACTAAGGTGAATATAATTATTATATACCATGAACATACATTAATAAACACAAAACTTAAAATAAGTAAACAGAATAGATGGTGGCTGGTGATGAGAAAGGCACCTTTCAGACAAGGTGAAACATGGAGGTATCTTTTTGGGAAAACTAACTCTGCAACTAATGGCTGAGAGTTTGGATTTATTCTGTGTGTGATAAGAAGCCAATGGAAGGTTTGGGGTAATAGAGGGCATGATCTGAGAAATCCTATAGCAATTAATTTGCTCATCTTCAGTGAACCCAGTACCTGCAAGGTGATGTGAGCACAGATAGCCTTCTCCAGTGGACATCTGCCCAAAAACATCTTGGAACACAGTCTGGGGAAACTCCACATGAAGTCTCATGCTTTGTGGATTTTTAAGAGACTGTAAATGTGCACTTACTTATCTAAATCTACAATAATAAGCCAAAGGAACTCCTTGGGCCAAAACAGGCATGCCCAGGGCAGGAAAACATCCCTCCAGAGGTAGAGACATGCAGGATTTCATCCTAATTAGCAACTCTTTTTGGCTGTGGTAATCAATGCACATGGCCAGATCTCAGTAGACACTGGAACCCCTTCCAGGCCAAAGAAAAACTGCCAACAGCTACCCAGAAGCTAATAAACATTTGCAAACAGCACACCTTGGCTTACGTATTCTCCAAAAAGGAAACGTATAAAACAAGATCCAACCAGAAGTGGGTAGAAAAACAGAGGTCAAATATTTTGGAGCTTACACATGAACAGCCACCAGTGAGCTGCTGATGGCCTAGGAAATAAGTGGTAAAGGTACCTGTAGCCTACCTACTCATCTTTCTCTTTATAAGGCAGTGCAAGTATTTTTAAATTAATTAAGTTTATTTGTACAGTTTAGATATACACAATGATTACATTCATCTTAGGGAATTTGTACCTGTACATGATATATCTTACTTCTTGTTTTTTTTTCTCCATTTCTTCACATTCCCTTTAACACTTCTTATTAGCAAAAGCTTTATAATTTTCTTTTCTCTTTTTTTTCCCCTCTTTTCTTTCCACCTCCCCCTTCCATAGTTCTCCTTTCTATTGAAGTTTTTCTTCCTATTTCACAATATCTATGAATCATTTCGGTCCTTATTTACACTTTCTGTTTCTTATACCAGAAAAAAATACTGAGGTATTTACTCATGTGCATCCAATTTTTATTACTTAAAGAGTGTGATCTCAAGGTGCATCCATTTACCTAGAAATGTTTCATATTTATACTTCTTAATGGCAAAATGTTACTCCATTGTATTAAAAAAGTCTTATCTTCTTTATCCATTCATCGGCTGATGGGAATTCAGGTTGTTTCCAGGATTTAGCTATTACAAATCACTCTTCTATAAACATAGGTATGCATATAATGCTGTAGTGTGATGCTTTTAATTCTTTTGCAAATATACGAAGAAGGGGACTACCTAGGTCAAATGGAACTTCCAGTCCTAATTTTTTAAGGAATCTCTACACTGATTTCCAGAGTGGTTGCACCAAGCTACACTCCTACTAACACTCTTTTCCCACAGTCCAGCCAGTATTTGTTATTGGTTGATTTCTTGATAATGGCAGTTCTTTCTGAGATGGAATCTCAGTGTTGTTTTGGGTGTGTCAAATGACCGGTGATATTGAATGTTTTATCATATATTTATTTGCCATTTGTTCTTCTTTATCTGAGAAGGATATATTTTTCTCAGATGCCCATTTTAAATTGGATCTTTAAATTAGAGAAGTCTGATTATTTTCAGTTCTTTATATATCATAGATATCAGTGTTTTGTCTGAGGAACAGCTATAAAATTTTTTCCCACTCTGAATTGTGTCTTCATTCTGTTGCTGATTTATTTTGCTGTGCAAAAGCATTTTTAATAAAATGATATCCATTTATTGATTTGTTGTGATACTTCTTATGTGACTGAAGTTTTGCCTACACTTAGGTTTTCAAGAGTTCTTCATATTTTCTCTTTCAGCAGATTTAGTGTTTCTGTTATAATATTTACATGTCTGACCTATTTTTATTTTAGTTTAGTGCATATTGAGAGACGTGGGTCTAGTTTTAGTTTTTGGCATGTGGAAAGCAAGTTTTTCTAGCACCATTTATTAAAGAAGCTAGCTTTCTTCAACTGAAGATGTTGGCCCACTGGTTACAAATAATAAGGTAGATGAGTGCCTTTGAAGTTGTTTCTGAGTCTTCTGATTTGTTCCACTGATGACTGGCTCTGTATTTTTGCCGGTACCATGCTGTTTGTATCACAGCAGCTCTGTAGTATAATTTCAGATAAAGGAATGTGATTTTCTCGGAGTTAACTTTGTAGACAATGCAAATTTATATGCACTGAAAGACATTTCTTAAAGAGTCAGCCCTGTGTAGCTCAATGTAGGTAAAATTATACATTTGAGAGCCATAAGCCAGGATTCAGAATCTATTTCTGTCTCTTAAGCCAGTTGCTCATCCTCTCTGAGTTCCAGTCCCAAACTGGCATATTAACAGGTCTCTCACCAGGTTATCATGACAAAAGACAAGATATATGATAGCATGTGTACAAAGCCTTTAGTGTAAGGTTTGGCACACATCAGGTATGGAGTAGGCATTCAATAGCATGTTAGTTTCCTGTGAAGTTGCTTCTTGTCAAGTTCAATCTGTTTGGTTTTATAATAATAGATATCACTTATTGAATAACTATATTTGGGGAGCAGTCCACGAGCTATAAAGTGGTTTCAAGTTTTCTTTTTAATACAGCCCAGCTCATCCTTTGCACATCACAAACAGCTACATTTTCTACAGCACCAAAGCTGAGTAATTGGAACAGAAATACTCTAACTTCAAAGTTCAACATATTCACTATATAATATGTAAACAATGTTGACCTCACTAGTAGGCATGGTTAAGTTTTTGTATATAATTTCTAGTCACCATAACCTAGCAAGGTGTGTATTTTCAGATATTCATACATATAAAGACACTGAAGCAGAAATAAAGATTAATCCAGCAAGTTTACCCCCTTCAAAACCATAGTACCAAACCGTATACCTGCAGGAACTTAAAAGATAAAAGAATTACTCATTTGTGCGATTCATCCTGTATTTGCCATGACTTCTGATTTTTATCTTTTATTAACTCTTTTGACTTTCCTGTAATACAGTACACTAAATGATCTTATCTAGAACAACTTTCCCCATTTCCTTGGCTTATTTGTTTCTTTGTTTCTATAACTCCATCCTTTCAAAAACAAATGGTGAAATTTGCAGAACCTTCTAAAATACTCTCCTGCCTTGACTGGTTTTCAGCAAGCTATGCTTTTTCTGGATGCTACATAGTGTGAGGCCTAACATTTCATAAATGATAGATTTTCAAGCTCACCTTTAAGATATGTCTTACTTTGTCTTCATTTCACTTATTAACCATCAATTTCTTCAGGTCAGATAAAGACAAGCCGACTACTATCTGGAGCTCATAAAGATTTGCCTAAAACACCTGGCTTTGTGCCCTCCCCTCAAGTTCAACCTAATAAATAAAATCAACACGTGCATCGCAATTCTCCAACATGACTGTCTCACATTGCTCCATTTTAGGAATTCAACAACTTTGTTTACATTAATAATGTTGGGTTTCTCCTCTGAAATTCATTATACAATTACTGTTTCAACCAAACAATGAATTTCTTTGAATAATATCTTCATGTAGCAGAATGACTGGGCTTTTAATTTAAATTCAAATAATTATTAACTCGTTAATTTATTTCATGATTTATGTTTTGCAGTTCTTGTAGCAGGACAATGAGAACTATGGCCCTTAATACTGAAAGTTGACCATACCATTAAATGGCTTCTGTCAGTTGCCAGGCATGTGATAAATGTTAACTTATGTGTCCCATTCTTAGTTTAAATTGATGCAAACCCTCCAATCCTGGGACTTCACACCTTATTAGAGACAGGCATATCATCATTTCTATCTAATGAATGAGGAAATATGAAAGGAGAAAGGATCAGGGATTTGTTCTAACTCAGCACTTCCCACATTGTACAGCTGCAGATCTAATCCTGTGACTCATTTCAAACAAAAAATAATCTAGTAAGTTTGGGAAACACTCCATAAACAGTCTCTTTCTTGAAGATTTCCATGAACACAAGCACATAAAAGACCATAGAAAGTGCTGAAGCAAAGAATGCTATGTAATTTGTTTGGTTTAAAATAACATTTGGTTTAAAAATAGCATTTCCCAAACATGTTTAATTAGGAAATCTTTTTGCCACCTCCCTTAATAGCTCTCAAAATGTTGTAGATTATACATGAAAATGCTGCTTAAAGTTATACAATTATATTAAGGATGACTCAGTGGTTAGATATATTTCTACATTCTCTTGCCCACTCTATAAATCATAAAGGGTTTCTATTGCCAGCAGTCACTTGGGAGCCCAAACATTCAGTGCTTTTGAAGTTGGTCCTTTGAACTTTGTCATGCAAACCACCCTTTGCCGTCATTAAAATGTAGCAAGGAGCTGATGGTTAGCAATGCTATTTCTAAGGTCCACCCACCTGAGAGACATTTCTGCTTCCTTTTCCTAATTGTGTGACCCAGAGCATGGGAGCCTCTCTTTATCTATATAAACTGAAAATACTAATGAAATATTCCACACGAGACACATGCAGCACAGATGTGTTCAATGCTAATTATGATTGTAGCATTTGGGTGACCCTAGCTTGAGAAAGGAAAAGGTGGCAATGGAATCAAGCCTTGTTTAGGATCACATAACTTCATGGAGTAGTCTTAGCTTTCCTGAGTGTCCAGTTTCTTGTTAACGATCTTACAGATCTATTTTCATTCGGGGAGTCATATTCTGTTACAGGGTAGCACACATGAATGATTGCAATCCTGACAGACTTCTGTAATTGTCACTGGTTCCATCTGGCTCCGTCTGCTCGGGCTTCAGTCAAACAGAATTCCATTCATTTAAGTGTCAGCACATTGGGTTAGAAAAGATTTCCAAATCCTTCTGGTTCAGCTATGCCAAATATTTAGCACATGTATTCCCCACTCCCCATTCCTACGCTGAGCTGTCTCTGTGACTTCTCCTTCCTAGATGAGTCTCCCTAATTTCGTAACTGCAGCTCACATACCTGAGAACTCACTTTGAAAGACTGCAAAAGAGCCGACAGATTTCTTAAAACTTTATTAAAGGATAAAATAGAAAAGGCCATTGTTCCATTGTGAGATGAATTCAGATCTATTTTGAAACAATTTTCCAGAATTTTACAGGAGTTTATATTGTTGCCACTTAGTCAGACCTACTTTTTATTTTCTTTTCTGTCTAAGCAAGAAATTGAAGAGAAAAAGCCGTGCTCTGCAATTTCATTTCAAAAATTGAAACCAGACCACACCAGGGCAGTTTATGGTCTGAATGTATCAATGGATCTAGTTATATTTCATCTGAGCTTTTCTTGGGTACACTAAACCAGAAATATGAATCTCATTATGGCATCTAGATGGAAACATTCTATGGATTAGGATTTGTAGAATTTAATTTGGTTGGTAATGAAACTTCTGTTGAATGATTAAGAAGTAGGAAAGGAGGGAGGGAGCTGCAAAATAACAACAATGCTTGAGTCCAACAGTTTTGAAAAGACTCAATATTTGGGAAATTTTGAGTTTCGTACATAATCCTAGCTATTTAGTTTGTGTCTAAAGTGAAATGTAAAATGAAGTTTGACAGAAATATTGTCAAACTGACCATAAGCCACAGGTTACTGGAACTAAACAGACCCTAGAACTGGGGTGACATGCTTATTATCTCAAGAGAAACTGAGGTACGAAAAGTGGACGTTATTCATAGGAGGTCACATAGGGAGTGGGAGCATGAAGGGTGGTTCAGTTTCTCCTCCGCTCTTCCGCTGATTTCACTCTGCTACATGGTTGCATGGGATCCACCAACCTCCAGTGTCTTGTTACTTTTCTCATTGCTGATACAAAATACCTGACCCATAGAGTTGAAGGAGAAAAAGTTTACTTAGCTCACAGTGTATAGAGGTTTCCATCCATAATCAAGTGGCTTCAAGATAGGGCGGCACAGCAGACAGGCATCACAGAGGAGAAATAGTTGATGGTGGAGAAGGTAGCAAAACAAGCAAAGGTAGGATGATCACAGCTTTTCTATCCCTTATATTTTATGTGGGCAACTCAGGTTGTGTGTGTAGCACTCACAGCCTTAATCCTATTGCCCTTGATCCTAGAATTGCACCATCAATCAACTTCAGCCTCACACACACTAGATCCAGTCATCTCTGAAGAAGTCTCACCTGTTCCTGCATAAAGCTTTGGGGAGCTTCTAGACATAAGCCATAATATTTTCCCTTTGCCCCCTAAAGATTCACACACATCCTTTTATACAAAAGGTTTTTAGTCCATCTCTAAAAATTGCCAAAGTCTTGATAGTCTCAGCATTGCTGAAAAGTCCAAGTCCAAAGTTTCCTCTGAAATTTAAGAGATTCTTAGCTGCAAGGCCCTATACAAATGAAAAGAAAGTTAAACACTTTCAAACTTCAATGGTACCAGATAGACATTTGTATTCCAAAAGGTACAAACAGAAGGATACTAAGGAATGTGAGCAAAGCAAGTCCAAAATCCAGCAGGGCAAACGTTAAATCCCACAGTTCCACTTCCAGCATCCCTAGAATCTGGCAAGTTGTGAACTCCAAAACAGTTGGGTGGCTATACCCCTATGGCATTTCTATGGCTGTAGCTCCCAGTTTATTTCTTCAGCTAGCTTTGCTCACTCCTTGTGGCTTTCCTTGGATCATCTATGTTTCCAACGTCTCTAAATTTCTGAGGTCTCTACTACACTGCTGGCTTTCCACTCACAACTTCATACATTGCCCTCTCAGAGTCATACTAGCTGGCCACGCCAACCTTCTTCTGACATCTGAGCAGAAGCCTTCCTGACCGCAAAACTTTTACATTCTGCATGTACCTAAAAATGGTACTACATGGATGATGTCAAGGTCTGCCACTAGCTTGAGCAAAAGCCAAGATTCCTTCACTTTTGGGTGTAGAAGTCTAGTGTCTATGAATGAAATCCCAAATAACAACTTTCCTAGTCTACGACCATTCTGGAACATGGTTCTCTGTGATTGTCTTCTCAAAGCAGTCTTTCACTTTTGCAATTTTGAGACTGCAAAGGGTGAAGTCCTGCTGGTTTTTGTGATTTCCCTGGGCCATCTTTTCTATTTTCCTCTTCTGAAATACTTGGCTTTTTTTTGAGAATCTTTTCAGCATTCAATATTTCCTCTGTCCCATCTTTGCAGGCACAAATTTACTAGAGCTTTCTTTCTGGCAAAACTCACAATACTTTGATGAGCTATGATCAATCACTCTGATAGGCTCTTTGCTCTTGATTCTCAACATAAATTTGGCTAAAAGCCCCCAGAAGTAGTGAAGCCACAGATTCAACATTAGACTGTCTTGAAATTTCTTCTGCCAAATTAGTCTGCTACCCTTTATCTCAGTCTCAAGAAAAGTCTCTGGACATGAACAAAATGCAGATAAACTTTTTGCTACACCATAACATATATCATCTGCAGTCCCACAGCCAGTGAGTCCTTCCCCAGTAGAAACCTCCCAAGCCTGGTCTTCACCCATGGGATTTCAATCAGCTTTCTGGTCTTCTGAACTCTGACCAGAGCTTCCCATTAAGTACAACCTAAGGCATTCTGACTACTTTTTTAGGTAGCACCTTCAATCCTTTGCTAACTCTTCTCCTAACTGCAGTGCCAGTTCCAAAAGCTCTTGAGCCACATGGCCACGTAATGTCAGCATTAGGACCAACTCCCTCTGAAAAAGCCCCATTTATGCCTGCATGAGGCTTTGGGAGAGAACAAAAAGAATCCATAACCTCGAGGAACTCAAATAATGAAGCCCATAATTCAAAAAAAGAGTGATCTAAATTTAATAAACAGTAAATACTGAAAGAAAATCAGAATGGTCAGTGACTAATAAGTTAGAATGCTTCCTTCACAACCTGAAACAAGAGTTTCACAGTGATATGTTATGACCTTGCAAGTCTACTTGCAAGAAAACTTGTCTGCAAGCAGACAACACTAGGCTCTCAGGAGCTTGGGGTACTGACAAGAATACTTTGGGAAGGAGGGATCTCTATCTTAGTCACTTTTGTTGTACTTAGTATGATATCTGGCAAATAAAAAGTAGTTACTAAAAATCTGAATTAATAAAAATGACTAATCACAGAATTGTGGCTGTGATGAATTCTGATGTCTTGACTTAGAAGGAACCACAGAAATTACATTATTCACCAGAAAAATAAGAGTATATATTCACTCCTAAATTCTACAAATACAGAAACCTTCTACTACATGCTGAATCAAAATAAGAAATGTGTTCAGGTTTATTGCAGTTGATATAAACATACTATGGCTTTATTATATGTTCAACATAGTTTGGAGTTAGTATTGAGACATCAAGTTTTCAGTTGTAGTCCCGGCCCTCCTAGAATTACTATCAGAATAAAATCTAAGTGTTGTATGCTGACTTAGTGTGTGCAGCCAGCTATACATAAACACAAAGTGAATTAGTTGACTTCCACAGTATAGCCATTGGATTTTTTCAGAAGGTACAGAAACATAATAAAGTCACCCAAAATCTTTTGAAAATCATACATAGAAGAAATATCAGATAAGTAGTTAGTGAATTCCAAAGAGAGAAAGATTAGTCTAGCTGAGGTTACCTTAGAAAACATTCTATAATGGATATTTATTTTAGTTTTATCATGAAGAACAAATAGACTTGTCCATAGATGATAAAGGAGCTGTCCAGAATCCTCTGAAGCATCTGGAGCCCTCTCCCAAAGGAAACAGATATGGTATGGTCTCAGAGTTATCGAATGGATTGTATCCTCTTCACAGCAGGCAACAGAATGTCTGGCACATTCTAGTTCCCCAGGATTGACCTTCTAGTTCCCTTCAGAGAGCACAGAAGTTATATACTGCAAGACAGTCACGAGGGTCAATGTGGGTCTATCGTGGAACCATAATTCCTTTCCTTGGCCCTCCAGCATAAAGGCCACCTAAGATGATAGTTCAAGGCAGTGCCTGTGGACTCAGGTGAACTTGAGTTCGAATCTCAACTCTATAACTAAAGAAATATCTGAACCTGGACAAAACTATGCAATGATTCTTCATCTCCAATTCTTCATCTGCATGAAGAGAATAGAATCTACCTCAAATAAATTTATAAGAATTTGAAACAATGTTTAAAATAGTTAGCATAGGCTCTGGTAAGATAAGCACATTACATGATAGTTGGTGATATCTTTAATAAATGTATTATACTGTGAGTATATCAACCTCTACCTTATCATCCAAGGTGCCTTTAACCAGTATTTGCTGAGTCTAAGTCCACAAAGCCCTCCATGAACCTAATGACTTAGAATCACACTGGCTTCCTCAATTCTCTTAACTTAGGCTACCAATCCTTGCCTACTGTCCTAGTTTGGGGGAATCTCTGGGAAAAGAGAATCACTTTTTACTCAGCCTCTTTTCCTCGGTGTCTGGCACAGAGTGCAGTTCCTAGTAAGTAGTGACTAGGTCTTGAAAGAATCTTAACATGTATACTCTTGCTATTGGCTTTGCATCACATTCCCCACCTAATGGCACTTACAGCATCATAAAGAGTAAATCTTTATGTGTGTGTTCATTTAAGGGCAATTACATTTGCCTTTGGAAAGAGAATGTGAGTTTTTATATACAGAGCTTGTGTATCTTCATTGTGTCAATCCTGCTTAGTGGTAGGCAGTTAAGGAGTTGGTACTCAAAAGATGGGTAGATAGATGGATGGATAAATAAAAATAATTTTACAGAACCAAGAAGTTCAGAAATTGCTTAACACAGACATTCTTCAAGTTCTCACCAGTGTTTCTCTCTGGAAACCATTACAGTAACTTCAGATTAAGAGCTAATTGAAACCTGCTCAACACCATAGTGCACACTTCTATAACTGAGACAGTGTATTGAAAGTTCAAGACCAGCCTGAGCAACTTAGAAACATCTTGTCTCAAAAACAGAAATTATATGTATAAATTATTGAATTACAGAAACATTATTAATAATTAAATTATATCTAAATTATTAAACTATGCATATTATATTATTAAATATAATAGAATATTTAAATATCAAATATATTTATTTTTCAATATAATATTATATATTAATACTTATTAAATCTATATATAAATAAATAACTTTGGTATGTAGATGTCACTCAATGCAAATCCTATACGTATCATCCCAGTACTATGCAAGGTGGTGGTTTTGGGGGAGTGGTTTCTGAGATTTAATTCGGTAGTAAAAGTATTCTAAGTATTTTCTAGTGTGCATAAGACCCTGAGATCTATCCTGAGTGCCAAAAAAAAAAAAAAATAATAATTAATGAAATAATGAAAAAGTTTCACATATGCTTTTAGTTTTTTTCCTTTTGCTTTAGTGAGGTCTGATTTATAGATGAAAGTGTACAACATAATTGTTTGATATACGTGCCTACTCTGAAATGGATAACAAATTTAAGATGATTAACACATCCATAACCTTGCATAGATGCTTATGTGCTTTTCTCTTTTTGTGTGTGTGTGTGTGTGTGTGTGTGTGTGTGTGTGTGTGTGTGTGTGTGTGTGTGTTAAGAACACTTACAATCTGTTTTAGCAAACTTCAGGTCTATATTATTCAATACAACATAATTAACTATAGTCACAGTGCTGTATATATGTTACACTTCTTTTGTAATCCCCAGAGCACCTTCTCCCTTCCCAATGACTTAGGGAAGAAAGACACCTCCATCAAATTCCTTGACCAACAGGCAGGATCTCTGGGTTTTGATCTACTTTACCACTACTTTCTGAGTGATCACCTCTCGCTGTCTCAGTTCTCTTATTCTCTTA
This sequence comes from Petromus typicus, assembly GCA_004026965.1. Lineage (NCBI taxonomy): Eukaryota > Metazoa > Chordata > Mammalia > Rodentia > Petromuridae > Petromus > Petromus typicus. Next base: position 26,739 of record PVIR01001945.1, read on the forward strand.
AATAAGTAGATTCTAGGGAACATAAGTTTCAGAACATATGGTGCCCCCACATCATTGCATGTAGTTGCCTGGCGTGACAGATTCTGAACACTTCAGAAGTGGTGCTCCATGGGTGTGTCACTACTGGGTGTTGGAATCTGCTGGGTACACAGAATAGTAAGTGTGGCTGCACCATTTGCCATCCCTCCGTGATCTTCTACATTTGCTGCAAAGCCCTGCTCCCATGTGATTTTGATTCTAGAATCTGATTTCTGTCTGCACAAGTAAAGTGCCGAGAAGCTGGACCAAATATTTCCCATTATGAGCAAATCTTGAAAGATTAAACCACAGATAATCTGTTCTCTCAAGCCCTGGCTCGGCAGCGTGGACAGCCACCCCAGTAGCAGCAGAGCCTCAGAAAAGCCTTAGCCAGGCAGCTGACTTCCAGAAAAAGGCTCCACCTAAGCTTTTCCTGCTACTGAATTAAAATAGGAAAAATGAAAAGGAAAACTGGGATGATAGCTACAGCGCTTTCACTCTTCTAAGGATTTCAGAGCATCCTTACTACGTGACAGACTAAAACAGGAAGGATTACACATGAGTGTAAAGTGACAGTGGGTTTCTGGGGGAAAAACTGGTCTTTGGGGGAGAAGAAGATGTCCCCAAATTCTCTTCCCCTTCTCTCCCTCACCAGAGACAACTCTTCTCTCAACCACTTTCTTCAAACAAAAGAACCAAGCAATTGTGCACACCAGACAGTAAGATCTCCTCTTTCCTCTGTTAACTAATTGTTTTGTGTGTTTTGTCTCAATTGACCTCACATACTCTCACTTGCAGATGACCAAACTTTAGTATGGTGTTTATATTAATGTCATCATTTTACAAATGAAAACATAAAGCCTAGAGAAGCAGTGTTATCATATGGACCTGCCACTACCTATTTTGATTCTTAAAAAAAAAAAAAAAAAAAAATGACAATTCCATATGGGTCTATCTAACAGCCAATGGCAGGGCCAAGTTCCAACCATGTCAGACTGACTCTAAAGCAGACATTCTAAGCATTACACAGATATTCGTGGATTTTTTTAATCTTAGGGTTCATCCTTTTTCCCAGTAAGAATCTGTTCACATGTCTGCTTCCTTTATAGGACTGTGAGCTCATTGAGAGCAAGACACGCCCATCCCTGTGTCTGAACCCCCCACACCTCTGGGCTAGCTGCAACCTGGTATTATACTCATTCAGCTCGTCCCTGTTGTGCACAAGAATAAATTGTTCCTTTTGTGGGGGTAGGGGAGTGCCAGGGATAGAACTTGGGCCCTTGTGCTTGCAAGGTAGGCACAGTGCCACTGAACTCAACCTCCCACTCAAATAAATCCTTTCCAAATGAATTAATTCTCTGGCCTAGTGACTGCTAGTCTCATTAATATCCTAACTGGACACCAGTTAAGGCAATATGCCACCTAAAAGTATAATTGCCTCTGAGCACTGGGATCCAACCACCCAAGGTTGGGTGAATCTTTAGTTTTTAGTTCAAATTTTCTCTATTCTTCTATGGCTTAGGTTGTGCTGACCTCTTTGAGTTGTGGGGATCAGATGTCCTTGGAAAAAAATCCACACTTCAGGCTATTTCTTGGCTCCTGGCTCTTCCTGACACATTCCAAGAAGGAATTTATGGATGTTGGGAAGGACAAAGGGTGAGGAATGTCAAGAAGAGTTAAAAACGAACGCCCCATGTAAGCAACTCAATGCCTGACAGATTGGGCACAGTAAAAAGCTCTTGCCTATAAGCCAGAAATGAAAATTGGTGTAAGATGTCTCAAGTGTTGCCAAAACTATGTGGAAACAAATTCATCTGTGTTTTTTAAACAGTAGGAATCTTCCTTGTCCCTCCAAACCTCGGATATTTCACAAGCACACTTCAATCAACAAGAGGAATATATTCTGTGAGTTACTAAAAATGAAGTCAGAAGTAATTCTGAAATGTGACTCCAGCCAGTTAGATGTGTCATCATTATTTAAAAGGGAAATTGTTTATTATTTATACTCCAGCTGTGATAAGAGAAAAATTCAAAGACTGTTCCTTCCCCTAGCACTGATCTTTGTCCTGAGATGAGATGCCTAGAAATAACCATGAGTTTAATCCATGATGCTCCAATATTTTACCTATCAAACAGCTCGCCTAGAAAGATCTCTCTCCTGTGTGCATGAATGTGCCTTTTTAATTAGGCCCCTATATAAGCACACATTGGTACTTGTGTTTCAGGTGGCAGAGAGATGAGACACCTACTGCTTCTCTGGAATGGGTACATGGCAGTCCAGCCCCCTGAGCTTTACTGTTCTCAGCTACAGTGTAAACACGCACAAATCTGCAGTCCTTTCTCCTTCAAGATATTTTCCAGACCTTTCATTACTGATCACTTCCTCTAAAGATAAGCATCTATTTATGCTTTTAAGGAATTTCTGTGAAATAAATTGCTCAATTTTAATATATAAAAGCCCCTATCAGTCCTTGATTCTTGGTCTAATCTAAATCTCCCAGACTATAATCTCAAATTACTCTAAGTCTCAACCTCAAAGGAATCATGAAGCAGCCAGTTGTCTGCAGGAGAATATTTGGCATTCTTGAAGGTCGTTATTTGCTGCCTGATTTTTTTTCCCCTCTCTGGTATAAATATTTCTAGTTCTAGTAAACTGATCTTCGCAAGGTTTACCTCCTCAACCGTCAGTAACTTCTGCAGCTCCTCTGATGTAGATCCAAACCGTTGCTCAGTTTGGGGTAGAATTCCACGAGGATGTCATGTTCTAGTTTAAACAAAAGGAGGCCGCTGGCATAGGCTTTCAATAAGGTTCATTTGTTCTCAGAATAGAAGCTCTGGTTGAACAAGTGCCTGCTGTGGGTCTGACACTATATTGAGGGCTCTGTGTACAGGTCTCAACCTTAATTGCCCCCTGGCATGGTTTCGATCCCTACTTTATAGGATGAGACAGGATAAGTAGCTTGTCACAGTGACAGGGCCCATTAGTGGCATTTATACCCAGGTGGGTCTAATATGCAAGTTATGATGGGTCTTCCAAAAGCACAAATTCATCTACCTACTCTTGGAGCACGGTGAGCCAATGAGAAATTCAGAGCACTCAAGAATGACATGTCTTTCTCCCAATTTGACATTTGACTGTGTCAATGCTCATCTCTTAAATACGCAATTAAAAATCTTCACCCTACCCACACTGATCATTACTACCTTAACCTCACTGCCTTGACATCTTGACCAAAAACAATTTTGGTGACTTTTTAGGTGGAAATCTGAGTCATTTAGCAACACATATACAAACACACACATACACACATTCACACAAAAGAGTTTTCTCTAAAAGTTTAAAAACACTTCAAGTTTGCTCCATGAGCCTTCAAAACAATGAAGGATTTTTGAAATGAAGGTAGGAAAGGGCATTATGAGAATAAACAGAACTAAAGCAGACATTCCAATAGAGCATGCAAATATCTGTCTGGTAAACAAATGTAATGGACCATATCAATTCGGGGGAAGAGAATGTGTCAAGCTCTCTTCTTCATAGCAATCTTCAGTCAGTGGCCTTGGCTACATCTCAGATCCACAGATAATTACTCTGCAAACAAATTTGAATAAGAAAGTATGTTTAAAAGAATGGGATTTTTTGCTAACCACAGAATAGATGTTCTGAGTAAACATCACTGGGTTAGCTAGTAAAATATCAATAAGAGGATTAGAATGTAGCAGGGGTGGGGGCTAGGATATACTTGCTAAATGCCTGGCAAGTGCTTTCTCAATTTCCAGACTCATGTTCAATCTTATTCAAGTGTTTCTCTGTTCAGTGTTCTACCAAAGTCCCCCTCTAAGGTTTTAGAGACTTTCTGTCACCATGTAAGAGATAATCACTGACGCATTCCACCAGTTAAAAGCTGGAAAACTTCTTTTAGGATAAGCAATACGAATACCACCACTAACTGGCATAAATGGCTAGCCAACAATGTAAGTGTAAGAATAGCAAAGAATAAGGAGATGTGAGTGTGTGAAGTGATTTTTCTAAAAACCAACCCTCTGTCCAGTTAATTTTTGAACTATCTTCAGATGTCTTTACTAACTGAAGAGGATCAGGCATGGCTTTATACCATGTATAGACCACACTCATGTTTACACACAGCATTATTTTAGTCAATGTTACATTTATCTTCCCATCTTCACTCGGTAATTTCTCAGTCCCACTGGATAACTCTTTTCTCTGCTACCTGATCACCTGCAGAGCAAAACAGCCACAAGACAGAAACAAGACAGCACAATCAGAAGTACTTCATGGCAGCTTATTTGCTTAGTTCTATTTCTTCTCTCACTACTAAGGTTCAGTTTAAATTTCCTTTTTTAAAAATCTAGTTTATTGGTACATTTTAAGTGTACGTTATGGTCACATTCATCACTGAGAATTTGTACTTGTACATGATGAATCTTGATTCTTGTTTTTCCTAGTCTCCAGTTGGTGGGCATGTGAGCTGTTTCCAAGATTTAGCTATTACAAACTGTCCTGCTATAAACATGAGTGCACGTATGTTGCTGTGGTATGATGCTTTCAGTTCTTTAGTAAATATACCCAGCAGGGAAATATCAGGGTTAAATGGGACCTCTAATCTTAGTTTTTTGAGAAATCTACACATTAACCTCCAAAATGGTTGCACCAGTCTACATTCCCACCAACAGTGGAGAAAGGTTCCTTTTTCCATACATCCTGCCAGCATTTGTTGTTGGTTGATTTCATGATAGCCATTCTTTGTGGAGTGAGATGGAATCTCAGTTTTGTTTGCACCTGAATCTCTCAAATGACTATTTGTCCTTTTAATGAGTTGAATATTTCTTCATATGTTTATTTGCTGCTTTTACTTGGTCTGAAAAATGTCTGTTCACTTCAGATGCCCATTTTTGAATTTGGTCTTTAAATTGCAGGGGGCGGGGGATCCCTGATTTTTTAAAGTTTTTTATATATTCTAAATAGTAGTCTTTTGTCTGAGGAACAGGTGGTAAAATTTTTTTCCATATCATAGACTGTCTTTTCACTATGTTGGTGGTTTGTCTTGCTGTGGAGAAGCTTTTTAATAAAATGAGACTGCAGCTGCTGATTCCTTCTGCTAGTTCTCATGCTGTAGATGTCTTGTTCATAAAGTTTTTCCCTATGCAAGTGTTTCCAACAGGTCTACCTAACCTACTGTCTACCAAGTTTAGTGTTTCTGTTTTAATATTTAGGTCTTTAATCTAGTGTCATTTCAGTTTAGTGCATAATGAAAGATATAGGCCTACTTTTAATCTTTGGCAGGTTGAAACCCAGTTTTCCTAGAATCATTTAATAAAGAGACTATCTTTTCTCTATTGAGGGTGTTTGGCTCCTTTGTCAAGGGTAAGGTAGCTTAGTATGTCTGGAGTTGTTTCTGCATCCTGTAGTCTGTTCCATTGATCCTTGGGTCTGTTTCTTTGCGGGTACAATGCTGTTGTGTGTTTTGTTTTGTTTTGTTTTGATCACAGTGGCTTTGTAATATAGTTTCAAACTGGGGATTGTGACACTCCCTGCCATGTCTTTCTTGTCAAGAATTGCTTTCACTATTCTAGATCTCTTCTGGTTCCAAATGAATTTTTAGATTATTTTCTCTAGTTCTGTGAAATATACTGTTGGGATTTGGATTGGGTTGCATTGATCTACATAGAAGTTCTGGAAGGATTGTTGTTTTGGCAATATTGGTTCTTCTGACCCAGGAACAAAGAACTCATTTCCATTTTCTGATATCCTCCTTGATTGCTTTTTTCAGAGTGTTTTAGTTTTCAAAGTGGAGTTCTTTCACTTCATAAAATGGGTTCTTATATATTTCTTCTTTTTCTCTTTTTTGGATGCTGTTGTAAAAAGAACTGTTTTCCCGTTTCTTTCTCAGTGAGTCTTATTCATGTACAAGAAGGTTATCGATTTTTGGATGTTGACCTTGTATCCAGCTGCACTACTAAATCTGGTGTTTAAGTCTAGAAGTCTTTTGACAAAGTATTTGGGATCTTCTATAGAGAATATTATGTCATCTATAAATAATCACAATTTAACTTCTCCTTTTCCTATTCTTATTCTTCTAATTTCTTTCTCTTGTCTAACTGCTCTAGCTAGTGTTTCCAGAACTATATTGAATAGAAGTGGTGATAGTGATAGTAGACATCTTTGTGTTCCTATTTTTATCATGAAAGATTTCAGTTTTTGATCATTTAGTATATGTTAGCTACTGGTTTGTTATAGATGGCTTGTATCAGGTTGAGACAGAGATTATCTATTCCAATTTTTGTAGGATTTTTATCATAAGTGGGTGTTGGCTTTTGTCAAATGCTTTTTCTGGGTGTATTGATATAACCGTGTGGTTTTCTGCCTTGACTCTGTTGATACAATGCACTACATCTGTTGATTTATATATTGATTTTATATTTTATATGTTGAACCATTCTTGAATCCCAGGGATAAATTCAACTTGGTCAGCATGTACTACCTTCTTGATGATCCTCTGTATTCTATTTGCTAGTATTTTACTGAGGATTTTTGCACTTATTAGGGAGAGTGGCCTATAGTTCTCTGACTTGGTTAAGTCTTTCTCTGTTTTTGCAATCAACATAATGCTTGCTTCCAAGAATGAATTTTGGAGTATTGCTTCCTTTTCAATTGCATTAGAGAATTTGAGAAGTAATGTCATTAGTTCTCCCATAAATTTCCTGAGAATTCAGCAGCGAATCTAAGAACCAATCAGTTTAAATTTCACCCTTTCCCATAAGCCAGACTCTTATCCTTTGGACAATTTCTTTGTCTTTCAAGCCCTGTAAGCAATTAAATCTTTACCCACAAAGTAAATCCTTTGCATTCCTTCTTTCTTTGTTCCATAGTATTAAGTAGATGATTCTATTTCTTCTTAATTTTATTATTAAATCCCCTGAGGACACTTAAAAGTATTTCTACCATCCACAAAACTCTGTTATGAGAGCCTCAGGAGGAGTAGAAATTCTGTAAGTGCATCAAAGGCCCATCGACATCATTTCTGAGCCCCGTAGTTGCTGTGAATATTGGTGTAAACAATTGGCTAGGGTCTTCTGGAAACTAGACTTTTTGAAAGTTTTGGGTGTAAATCAAGAGAGGAAACCAAGAAAGAAGGAGAATACTATGCTATCAGCTACATAACCAGAAAAAAGCTCAGCTGAGATGAAAGCTCAGGGTGTCTTCTGGTGTCCTTCATCTTGTCCTGTGGCTCCACTGACAAAAGCACCTATCAAGGGAGCCAGGGATTTAGCTCAGTGGTTCTGGCATCTGTCTGGTAAGAGCAAGGTCATGAGTTCGATCCCTGGTAACCACATACCACAATGCCAGATGTGACGGTTCATGCCTGGAATCCCAGAACTCAGGAGGAAGAGGCAGGAGGATTGCTATGAGTTCAAAGCTGGTCCAGGCTACATAGTGAGTTCAGCACCAGTCTGAACTACAAAGTGAGACCCTGTCTCAAAACAAACAAACAGACAAAAAAAAAAAAAAAACCCTATCAGATAGTGCAAAACTCAGTTTGGAAGGTCAGTGTTAAATTGCTGCAAAAGGTCAAGGATAAGAGGCAGGGGTTATAAACTTCTGATGGGAGTTACAGCCTTCACATACCCTAGTAAATCACTTGGAGACTTGGCTGGCACATACTGTAGTAATTAATAATGCACAAGTGATTTCCACTTGCTACTCTTATTTACAATATTCTTTCAACTGTTATTATCGGTTATGATTTTTACTATACATAAAATAAAATACAGCCTGGACATGATTTTGTATTCCTGTAATTCCAGCACTGAGAAGGCTGAGACAGGAGGATTAATATGAATTAGAGGCCAGTGGGGCCTCCTTAGTGAATTCAAGGCCAATCTGAACTACATAGCAAGACCCTGTCTCAAAAAAATAAATAAAAGGGCCGGGGAGTTAGCTCAGTGGTTCCGGCGCCTGTCTCGCAAGCGCAAGGACCCGGGTTCGATTCCCCGGTAACCACATAACAATACTGGGTGTGGACCCACACCCAGCAGCAACCAGTACCACATCCACAGTGCCGGGCATGGTGGCTCACGCCTGTAATCCCAGCACACGGGAGGCAGAGGCAGGAGGATTGTGATGTGAGTTTGAGGCTGAGCTCAGGGCCAGCCTGAACCACAAAGCGAGACCCTGTCTCCAAAAACCTAAAAAAAATAAAAATAAAAAATAAATAAAAGTGAAGTAGCAAGAGAAAACTTATGTAAATATCCAAGGGCCTACAGTAAGAGATGAAAGATCATGTCCACCTCATTCCAACCATCTGCTGTTTGCTAAACATTCTGTTGTCTCATTAAACTTCCAGAAATTGAATACTAAGTGAGATAATTCCTGGAAGATTGCAAAAATTCCTTTAGACACTATTTTATAGACACAATATAATAATACTCAAGGAACATCAGAAGTGTTCCAAGCACAGAAGATACAAAACCAAACTTCACTTGTAATTATAGATATCCAATAGGTTTAATTAGTAATAGATATTAATGAGTTTGTTTTCCTTCATTTACTTGTAGAGAAAAACGTTCTTTCAAGAAGACTGAAGGTGACAGATTTGGATTCTACTTTGTGCTTCTAATTTCCAAATTAGTAAGAGAATAAGACATTCAAGAACCCTAGAAATACCTAGCTGTCCACAGCTCCACCATGGGGGCCATGACTTGGCTATTGCCGAGAATCTTCCTAGCTTTGCTGGCCCTCCCTTCTGAAGGTGGGGTCCTCAAGAAAGTCATCAGGCACAAGCGACAGAGTGGGATGAATGTCACCTTACCAGACGAAAACCAGCCAGTGGTGTTTAACCATGTCTACAATATCAAGCTGCCCATGGGGTCACAGTGTTCTGTGGATCTGGAATCAGCCAGTGGGGAGAAAGATTTGGCCACTCCCTCAGCACCTAGCGAAACTTTCCAAGAACACACAGTGGATGGAGAAAACCAAATCGTCTTCACACACCGCATCAACATCCCCCGGCGGGCTTGTGGCTGTGCTTCTGCTCCAGATGTCAAAGAGCTCTTGAGCAGGCTGGAGGAGCTGGAACTCCTGGTGTCCTCCCTGCGAGAGCAGTGCACCATGGGAACAGCTTGCTGTCTACAACCTGCTGAAGGTAGGAGCTGCTGAAAGACTGGCCCCTCTGTGCACAGGAGGGAGAAATGATGAGCATGGGGGGATCCATCAGTGGTTTCCAAAGTGGGTTCCCAGGTGCTCATTTAAAACAAGGTCTTAAAGTCAAGTGTGGAGAATACAGCCAGCTTTCTCCTATTTTCATAGAAGTCAATGCCGAATCTTTCTGAAATAATTTCAAGGCCCTGAGAAATACGCTTTTGAAACCTGTTTATTTCAATGACATTTCTAAAACTGATTTGGCCATGAAATCTATCCATTCTTCATCACAAAGCCTGTAAACATGTCATGCAATTCCTGTTCCAAGAGGCACTCTGGGTAAAAAGTACTGCTCCATCATCTGATTGTACAAACTGGGAAACAGACTTAAAAAGAATGTAGGAATCTCAAGATCCTACAGCATAGGTCTGACTTAGGTGTTAAAGCTCAGAATGCCATATTCCAGAGTTTTTACCAATATATTATGTTGACTGTGATAGTGTGGAGTCTACGGAAAGGGAAAACAAGTCCCCATGCAATGCAGCCCCAGTGTGATGATGACACTGGTCACAGTCATGACTTAAAACCCCTCTAGTTGTCCTGTATGAGGCACTATTACTATTGCCTCATTTGATCCTCCCAACACCCCCAGTAAAGGTGGAGCTTAATACCCTTCTAAAGATTTAAGGATCTAGACTAGAATAAATTAACCAAACAGCACAAGTTGACCCAAAGGCCAGTGAGGGATGGGCTTTTAAATCCCCATCTGTGTCCTCGGAGCTCATACCCTGTGTGGATACCCTGTATCCATGTGCATTCCATTTTAAGGAAATTTGTCTTTTATTTCTAGTCCTTCAAGTCAGTAAGAGTATGGAAGTCTCAGCAACTTAAAATCTGAAATGAAAAATCTTGATTTCTGCCATTCAGAGAAGAACTACCAGAAATTATTCAGATAATTATTCCAAGATTAGACCTCTCCACCCTAAGTGGAGAACACTGTAGGTACTCAAGATTTCTAAATCAATATTTTTTATAAATTTTCTTTAGGTATAAATTAGTTTATCCTGCACATCTTTCAATTCCCTGGCAAAATGCAGATGAAGACACTAAGGATTGATGCTTAAAAAACTAGGTTGTAATAATTGTTTATAAGAATAATGGCCAGTAAAAATATAACATAACCACATGTGTAAACTTTAAATTTTTCAGTGATTATATTAAGGATAGAAAACTTAAGCAAAAAGGCAATTTCAGTCATCTATTTTATTTAACTCAATTTAAACAAAATATCTTTTTTAGCCTAGAAGCAATATAGAAATCATTCATTGATCTTTTATATCTTATTGTTAGTGTCTCTGAAATCTAATGTGTATTTTATCCTTGCAATACACCTCAATTAAGACAAGCCACAATTTTTTAAGTGTCTAATATCTATCTATGACCAGTGGCCATAATAACATGTTATCACTTTTCAAATTAACTTTCTAAAAAAATGCCTTCTCTTCCTGCTCTCAGAAAGGAGATAACACATGATAATTCATCTAGGTGCAGAGAGTAGGAGAATTTTATTTTTCTTCCTTGAGGTTCATGAAGATTGCAGCAGTAATTTGTGCAAGTTGACCCAAGACAATATTTAAGATTCAAAATCCTGGAGATCTGTCAGCCCTAACCTACATTTGACCAAACTACAGCCTTCTAAGAAGGGAAGGGCTAAAGACATGGGTGCCTCACTCTCCTAGGATAGAGTCAAGTTGAAACAATTCAAAACAATTCAAAAGCCACTCTTTATCTGACTTATTTCATTTATGCAACATTAGAAAGCCTCCATGAGGTAGGCTGATGGCAACTTGAGTCAGCCCCAGAAAAGCTTTGGGAAAGAATAAAGAACCGCAGGAGTAAACACTTCCCTTCTCAGCCCTGATTTGTCCTTGAGAAGCAGGTTATCTGTCCCACAGTCCACTCCCATGCCTGGAACAACTAAAGTCCAACAGAACCCAGTTCAGTTGAACAATTCTGTTGAATACGTCTTATGTGCCTCATCTGAACAATGTAGTAACCAAAGAAGACGTAAAAGAGGTCCAAATAATGAATTCAATAAGGCAGAGACTCATAATCACAGGAGATGTGGGACTCCCTGGAAAGGTGATGAAAATGAGAGATTCTTTCCACAGGAGTTTTGATACACACACACATACAAGTACACATTATCTTCACATACAAATGTAGAGTTTGGAGAGCACAGCCTTAAATTCCTATACAACTGGACATGAGCCCCATCAGATTCCATACACTAACAGACTGGTTTTCAAGCCCATTAAAGCCTAAGAGTTTCACTCTCCTCCCCTTCCCCAGACTCTAGAGCTAGACTGAGCTGGAATCTGGGTTTTGGAGGTAGGTCTTGAGAAATGCTTATAGGTGGAGTCTTGCCAAGAGTCTCTATTGCCTTCTTTGCAGGCCGCCTGGACACCAGGCCTTTCTGTAGTGGCCGAGGCAACTTCAGCACTGAAGGGTGTGGCTGCATTTGTGAATCTGGCTGGAAAGGCCCAAACTGCTCTGAGCCGGAGTGTCCAGCCAACTGTAACCTGCATGGCCAGTGCCTCGAGGGACAGTGTGTCTGTGACGAGGGTTTCACAGGCGAAGACTGTAGCCAGATGGCCTGTCCCAGTGACTGCAATGACCAGGGCAGGTGTGTGGATGGGGTCTGTATCTGCTTTGAAGGCTACGCAGGGCCTGACTGCAGCCAGGAAATCTGCCCGGTGCCCTGCAGCGAGGAACATGGCAGGTGCGTGGATGGCCAGTGCGTATGCCAGGAAGGCTTTGCAGGTGAGGACTGCAGTGAGCCCCTGTGTCTCAACAACTGCCATGGCCGTGGGCGCTGCGTGGAAAATGAGTGTGTGTGTGAGGAGGGCTTCACGGGCGAGGACTGTGGCGAGCTCGTCTGTCCCAATGACTGCTTTGACCGCGGCCGCTGCGTGAACGGCACCTGCTACTGCGAAGAGGGCTTCACGGGTGAGGACTGTGGCACGCTCACCTGCCCCAACGACTGCCATGGCCGAGGCCAGTGTGAGGAAGGCCAGTGCGTGTGCGACGAAGGCTTTGCTGGCGCCGACTGCAGCGAGAAGAGGTGTCCCGCTGACTGTCACAACCGCGGACGCTGCCTTCAGGGGCGATGTGAGTGTGACGACGGGTTCACCGGGGCTGACTGTGGGGAGCTCAGGTGCCCCAATGGCTGTAGTGGCCACGGCCGCTGTGTCAATGGCCAGTGTGTGTGTGACGAGGGCTACACGGGGGAGGACTGCAGTGTGCAGCGGTGCCCCAGCGACTGTCACAGCAGGGGCCACTGCGTACAGGGCAAGTGTGTGTGTGAGCCGGGCTTCAAGGGCTACGACTGCGGTGACATGAGCTGCCCCAATGACTGCCACGAGCACGGTCGCTGCGTGAACGGCATGTGCGTCTGTGACGACGACTACACAGGGGAAGACTGCCGGGACCGCCGCTGTCCCCGAGACTGCAGCCGGCGGGGCCGCTGCGTGGACGGCACATGCGTGTGTGAAGAAGGCTTCTCCGGGCCCGACTGTGCGGAGCTCTCCTGTCCCAACGACTGCCACGGCCAGGGCCGCTGCGTGAACGGACAGTGCATGTGCCACGAGGGCTTCATGGGGAAAGACTGCAGAGAGCGAAGGTGTCCTGACGACTGCCACGGCCAGGGCCGCTGCGTGGACGGCCAGTGCGTGTGCCACGAAGGCTTCACGGGCGTGGACTGTGGGCAGCGCTCCTGTCCCGGTGACTGCAGCAACTTGGGGCAGTGCGTTTCAGGTCGCTGCATCTGCAACGAGGGCTACACCGGGGACGACTGCTCTGAGGGTAAGTACTGACGGGCAAACAGGCGTGGTGACAGCCAGGAGGGAGCACGTGCCTGGTCTGGGTCAGGGGACTGTATGCTTAACAACATGGAGACCCACTTCACATGTTGGGGTGTTTATACTGCACACACACACGCAGGCACTGTCACTCAGAAGAGCTGAGGTCATTCACTGGGTACAGAGCTACCCGGCTACGGGCTCAAAGGCTCACGGAGGTTTTACAATTTCCCCATGGACAGACAGCTAATACCTCATAGAGCTGGTATTTTAGTCTACCCCACTCATTTGCACTAAGTTTAATATCTAGTGCTGGAGTGGAGCTGATTAAGCGAATGTGCCATTTTTGCTAAGAATAGACCTCTTTTCTTACTATCCACTGACTCTGAACCAATAGCAGGCAAAACCCCCTTATTTGGATGGAAGCAGTAATTCAGATAAATTGAACCTACTTTGCAATTACATAAAATAAGTAGTTTTAAATGTATACATAGCTAAAGACTGATTGCTGGTCACCTACAAGGTAGACATGTCTCTGAAACTGTCTTTTTGTTACTGGTCTTTATCCAAAGACTGTCTCCCTGAAGGAGCATTATAACCAAGAGTTAGCACAGGGCATGGAGAGAACACTGGGTAGATGAAAAATGCAACAAAGAAGAACAGTGCTCATGCTTAATGTGAGTCTTGTTCATACTTCTCTCATTTATCCATATTATAATTTGTCAGCATAGAGACTCTGCCATCACTAGACAGAGCTCGGTGTCTACCTTGACTGAAGCAAGGCTACCGATCTAGAAGGAACACCAGGCTGGCAGGGAAACTCAGGAGTCCCAGACGTGCTGACATGGGCAGATGTGGACCTCACTTTCCCATGTTGACTCTGAAGTGGGACCAGGGTGTGGAGAAATAAGAGGGGCCAGCGCAAAGAGCCCTGAAGTCCATATGGCTGCCCAGGAATTTGAGTCTAATATGAGACTAATGGATTTTAGGACTGGAACTTGTGTTTTAGTGACAATGGAAGCTGGATTTCAAGGGGAGAGCTTCAGAACTCTGTGGAAAAGACAGAAGTCCAGAGAAGCAAACCTAGTGGGATTTTATGTGGCATGTTACTGACCCCAGTCCTTTCTTATTCCTGCCAGTGTCCCCTCCCAGAGACCTCATCGTGACAGAAGTGACAGAAGAGACCGTAAATCTGGCATGGAACAATGAGATGCGAGTCACAGAGTACCTCATACTGTACACACCCACCCATGCCAATGGTCTGGAAATGCAGTTCCGGGTGCCTGGGGACCAGACATCCACCATCATCCAGGAGCTGGAGCCTGGCGTGGAGTACTTTATCCGAGTGTTTGCCATCCTGGAGAACAAGAGGAGCATCCCTGTCAGTGCCAGGGTTGCCACCTGTGAGTGAGCTGAGCGTCCCAAGGCCTGCTCACCATCCAAGCCCTCCTGTGCCTGCCCCACCCGCTGTACCCTCTTCATCCCAGCAATTGTCCTTTCATGGTTCTACCAAGTGAAGGCCCAGCTCCCAATGGAGTCCACTAAATATTTTCTTAAAGCAACTCTTCATTTTTAACAAGCTTTTCGTCCTCACTCTCCCCATGTCTTTGCTGTCCTCTAAATGGTTCCTTTAAACACAGCCTCAGCAGAATTACCCACAAACCTGAAGAGCAACCTATGGGTAGAAACTGGCCCTTTCTTGCTTACTAGTATCAACAGAAGCCACCACTTACTGCACTTGTACTGCATGCCTGGAAGCGGGCCCAGCTTCTTATGTGGATGTTATCACTCAGTTCTCAAAGTGTTCCTAGAGGCAGAGGAAGTTAGCTCCTACTCTTGGGCAGAGGCAGCATAAGCTGTTTGGTACAATTTGTCCAAGGTCACCTGTTGGTAATAATGAAGCTTATATTCTGGCCCAAGTCTGTCTGATTCTAAAGCCTATGTTTTATTACTGATATGAACTAGCAAGTATGCAATCCTATTATTAGTCCTCATACTAATTTTCATCCCACCTCACTTACACAGTACTCCAGGAGAACTTTTAAGGAGTCATCTTGGGTTATCAGTCCCAGAATGATGGGTATCCATGATGGGCTAAGTGGATGTGCCACTGTGTGGCCTCTACTATGCCTCTGCCTATCCTTATACCCTACTTATGCTCTTCCTTACAGATCTGCCTGCACCTGAAGGCTTAAAATTCAAGTCCATCAAGGAGACATCTGTGGAAGTAGAGTGGGATCCTCTAGACATTGCTTTTGAAACATGGGAGATCATCTTCCGGAATATGGTAAGGAAGGGACAAGAGGAAGCAGGTGTACTTGACCTCAGGAATACAGAAGATGGCATAGGGACCTTGAAGACTTTTATACCACTCCATTTCTTTAGCTTTGGGACAAAGATAAGATTCTTAAGTAGCACTTTCCTGGTTTGCATATATATTTCAAGTGATATTCATTTCCCCCTGATTTTAGTAAGTCAAAAAATATAGCACTTCAAGCTGAGAGCCTAGAAGAACAGTGATTAAGTTATTTCTAGAGGCAAAGAAAAGAAGAACCATTCTCTCTCTGTCAAAACACCTCCCAGTATATCTTGGATTTACACAGCCTTTCTTCCCACGCTCAATAGCACAGGTGAGGGAGGAAAGTTCATTTCTGAATTTAAAACCAGCCTTTGACACCAACTTTCTGTGTGGCCATACAACAGTCACATAACTTCTCAGATGCCAGTCTGTCGGAGGAAGGATTGAATTTGTGGTTTCAGAATTCCTTTGACTCTCACGGTCTATCACTTGACTTTCCTGTTAAAAGGTGAGTAGAAAGAATGACAGAAGGGAGAAAGGAACTACGGACATGTCCATCATCTTAGTACCATCATGATTTAACTTGCAGTTCTGATACACAGGAGCTACCTAATTAACAGAAGAAAACACAAAAGAAGGATTAATGAATGGTGGATGAACAGATTATATCAATGAAAAGGCTGGCACCTCTTCTGTGTCTCACCAAGGTGCTCCTGTCTTTCAGAATAAAGAAGATGAGGGAGAAATCACCAAAAGTCTGAGGAGGCCAGAGACCTCTTACCAGCAAACTGGCCTGGCCCCGGGCCAAGAGTATGAAATATCTCTGCACATCGTGAAGAACAACACTCGGGGCCCTGGCCTAAAGAAGGTGACAACCACCCGTGAGTATCCTCTGTGATCCAGGAAGGAGCTGCGGGGACCTGCCGGCACCCTGTGGGTGATAAAGTTCCCTCTCATCCTATCAAGACTTAGTTTTGCTAATTAACAAAAAGCTCATAATATTATGGTTTAAAATCCTCTGCCGATTCTCATTTGGGGCTCGGCTCAGGTGTGCCATCAGCCTGTCCTCGACACTGTCATGCATCTGTGTGGTCTGGAGGCTCACGAGCCCCGGATAGTGACTTTGTGCCCCATATGGTCTCTTACCCTCAGGACACTGTCCTGGGCATGTCCATGTGGCTATAGAGCAGGCTCAGGAGGGACCCAGGTCACTTCCGTCAGAGAAAATCCCAAAGCCAGCCTAGGTTTAGGGGTCGGGAGAGACGTATGTCTAGAAGAGAGGAACTTCACAGTCACATTCCAAAGGATATAGACATAAGAAGATGAGCAACCAAGGTCCTTGCAAACCATCTCCCTCTACATCATCCAGTTTAATTCCAATACCCATTCTCATGACAGAGACAAAACAAATATTCATGTTATTTTTGTGAGGTGTCTATATATTTATCTTTTCATGTTTTTTTAAATTTTTATTATCCAGTACATAACGACCACATTCCTTATGGGGAGTAGGTACATGTACATAACACATCATAATCCTTATTTCATCCCCTTCTTCTCTCTGACCCCCTCCCTCCATCTCATGGTTCCCTCCCTTTTTGAAAAAAATGTATCTCCTCTTTAATTAAGAGCAAAATGACCCCTGTGGAGATCAGTTTGGAGATTCCTCAAAAAGCTAGGATTGGAGGTCCCATTTGACCTGGCCATTGCCCTGCTACGTACATACACAAAAGAATTAAAAGATTCAGGGGGACGGGGAGTTAGCTCAGTGGTTCCGGCGCCTATCTTGCAAGCACAAGGGCCTGGGTTCGATTCCCCGGTAACCACATAACAATACTAGGTGTGGAGACACACCCAGCAGCAGCCAGTACCACATACCACAGTGCCAGGTGTGGTGGCTCACGCCTGTAATCCCAGCACTCGGGAGGCAGAGGCAGGAGGATTGCTGTGATGTGAGTTTGAGGCTGAGCTCAGGGCCAGCCTGAACCACAAAGCGAGACCCTGTCTCAAAAAACCTTAAAAAAAAAAAAAAGAATTAAAAGATTCATATCACAGTGACATATGTGCACCCATGTTTATAGCAGCTCAGTTTGTGATTGCTACATCTTGGAAACAACCCAAGTTGTCCATCAACTGGAGACTGGATAAAAAAGCTGTGGTTCTTCTATAGAATGGAGTATTACTCTGCCATAAAAAATGATGTTTGAATCATTTCTAATTAAATGGACATACCTTGAGGATATCCTCATAAGTGAAATAATTAGGGCACAGATAGGTACATATCGCATCTTTTCTCTGGTATGAGAAAATAAAGATGTAAATGAGTCCTAGAATTGTATGTTATATATTGTGAAATAGAAAATGCTCAAAATAGGGTGAAGGGGGAAAAATAATGAGATTATAACAAAAAAGAAAGGAAACAAATTTTATGTACATAGGGGGGTGGCAGGGTGGGTAGGGCTATGGGAAAAAATGAGAATTAAGTTGTGTCTTATACTGGTACAAATCCCCATTATGGAGTGCAATCATGATGCATATATGTAATGTACCAATAAAGATTTCAATTAAAAAAAAGAGCAAAATGAAAGCTAGATAATAGGAAAAAAACGGAGATAGACTTTCTTTATTTATATATTAGTTTCCCATTTAAGAGAAACTGTGATATTTAACCTTATGTGTCTGGCTTATTTCACTTTATATCATGGTCTTAAGGTACATTCATTTTCCTTCAAATGACTCAAGTTTATCTTTCTTCACAACAGAGTAGTACTCCATTGTGTATTGGCACCATACTTTCTTTATTCACCTGTGGATGGACATTTCAACCACTTCCAAGACTCAGCTGTTATGAGTTGTGCTGCTGTAAATATGGCTATGCATGGAACACTGTAATATAATGTACTTAACTCTTGTTACTATATTTTAAGTATGAAAACGGAGGCCTAGAGAAGCTGAATCTCTGTAATTAATACCACATAGACCATACAGCTTTCATTAAAAATTCATTTCAGAACTTCAACACCATTACCACTAGCATTGAGTGGGCTCTGGTTTTTGCAAAATATTGGTTCCATGTCTTCAACAACAAAACTCATATAAAAATTTCACTCAATACCAATGTCCTCAAAGCTTCTAAGAGTGGAAAAGAACAAAAAAGTACGCGAGAAAATCATTTTGAATTGTCATTCGGGAAAGTCTCTTTATTTTCCACGATAACATATGTGTCAGCTCTTGAACGAATGGACTCTTCTTGGCAAGGAATTTGGAAAAGTTAAAACTGTTGACTAATGACAAGAAAAAGACATCTTGTATTTAAACATTTGCACATTTTGCCTAGCTCGGGGCTAACTCATAGGAGTCTCCTTCAGAAACGGTGTTTTCCGTCACCCTGGCAACATCTCTCTGTGGCAGGAGGAAGGCAGGTACCAACAGGAGAAAAACCATTAGATCACCAGGCAGGCACAGAGAAGATGAAGCAAATGCTTATTCACTGCAGAAAAAGGACACTGGAAATACAAAAGACATGGCTTGCACCAGGCTTTTTCTTTTTCATTTCAATTTGAGGATTGGTTGCTTTTGAGTAACCAACACCCCAACAAATATATTGAAGTTTCATAATTATGTAAATATCCACAACAGATAATGCAGTTTGCTGACATATCTAAAGCTTTTTCTGATTTAAAGGACTGTAAGCTTTAAAGGAAAAAGAAGTTTGGTTCCCTCTCTCTGGCAGCGAGATGGGAAGTGTATTCTAACTATTTTGACTGAATATTTTGAGAGGCACTGCCATAGACAGCAGCATGGGGCTTTGAGTCCATTTGGATTATGAGTTTAAGTTCCATCTGCACCATCAGTCTGGAAAAGGTCCTTTCAGCCTCAGATCCAACATTTGCAAAATGGATCTGCAGCCTCCTTTCTCCTTGTGAGACTGTCATGAGAACAGTCACAAACGACAAAGCATCATGTCTGTAGCCCGACCATTGTGGAGCCGTCATGCTCCACTACTGAGGGAAGTGAAGCCAGGGGGAGTCAGGGTCCTTCATGGAACCCCACCCTCCTCCCAAAAGGATGCTAAGGAGGACAGAGCCATGGTTTGAGTCCACACAAACAGCTTTGCAGGAAGGACACAGGACAGGCAGCATCATGGACCATTTTGTAGTATTGTGCCTTTTATGGATTCATTGTCTTCCAGCTGAAATTGATTGATCAAAATCTAAACTTCAAAAATAGACTTGTCAGGGTCTTTACCATCATCTCTGACTCATTCCTTTCTCACAGCCTGCATGAGACCTGTTGCTTCTATTTGATACTATTTATACAACTACTGCTGAAAATGCAGACTTTACCACTGTAAAAAAGAGAAAGAAATATTCACTGTATACATAGTACGCATCTGTCTCTATGCTGGGAACTGAGAAAGGCTAAAAATTCTTTCACTGAATGCACAAGTGATCCCATCTAAAGATCCAAGTGCAGGGAAATCTGCTACAGAACAGTAAGAAACATCAACCTTACACACCTCTCCTAGTGCCATCGTGTTTACTTGATTGTAGCAGGATTAAAGGAGGCTTCTGGCTAGAATGATATATGTGAGATTGTGAAAGGTAGACAGATTTGGGGAAGGGGACAGGTGATCTTATGGAGAAGAAGCACACACAGAGACCAAGAGGCAACAAATAGCCGTGGTGAGCTCCCAGAAGTCTGAGCAACATGCTACTCTCAGAACAGAAAATCGTGGAATGGGGAAAAGAAGCAAGCTTAACTGGACTCCGGAGCACACAAATGCAGTCAAGGCATGTTATAGTGATGATTTTCTTGCCTGAATTTTAATCAAAAACAATCCTCCAGACACCATCTAGGCAGCCCACTACATCAACTTCTTCCTCTATAATTCTAACAGGACAATTACCTGCCATCTAGAAAGGTTGGCATATTTTTTTAAAAATCAGAGAAATGATACAGCTTTTTTTTTTTAAAGGAAGTATCCTTCATGCCATTTTCCTCAACTTACAAGAACAACAGTGATAACAGTAACACCCCCAAAGGAAGAATCATTTATCATGTAACTGCTGCGAGGTTCTGAACCACAGGCTGTGCAAGCTTCATCCTTTTCACTATTCGAATAGAAAAAGCTCATCTAGAGGTAGATAGTATAATTCACACTTACAGTTTAGCAAACAAGAACTGAGGCTCTTGTTAGGTGATGAGCAGAGACTAAATATTCCCCTGTGGATCTGATTGATAGCAAAGACCCTACTCTGCCCAGACCTGGTGCTAACCTTGGTCTCTTAGGCTGCTCTGTCTTCTGCCTGTGACAGGCTTGGATGCCCCCAGCCAGATCGAGGTGAAAGACGTCACAGACACCACAGCCCTCATCACCTGGTTCAAACCCCTGGCTGAAATTGATGGCATCGAGCTCTCCTATGGCACCAAGGATGTGCCAGGTGACCGTACCACCATCGACCTCACCCCTGACGAGAACCAGTACTCCATCGGGAACCTGAAGCCTGACACCCAGTATGAAGTCTCCCTCATCTCTCGCAGGAGTGACATGTCCAGCAACCCAGCCAAAGAGACCTTCACAACAGGTAACAGGCCTCTCCCTAAATCAGTACAGAAAGGGGAGGATGACAAGGTTTTGTTTCTTTTTCTTTTTCCTTTTCTTGAGTAGTGATCATTGAACAAAGCACTTTTGCACTGAATCACAGCCCAGCCCTGTTTTAGTTTTTGAAAAGGACACATTCGAGTTTCTAAGTAAGGTACGCTGAGCTCAACTTTGTGATCCTCCTGCCTCAGCCTTCAGAGTATTGGAATTCCAGGCCTACAGCACAACCCTAGACTGGATGGCCAGATTCTTACCCCATTCCATGTGGCAGTATCTTCCAGTCTCATTTTACAGTAAGAAAACTAGAGAAGGGATTTCCATTCTTTTATCTATTTTGAAATACTCTAGCAATTAATATTTCGAGAAAAAGAAATCCAAATAATCCACAAAGGCAATTTTTATTGTTATGGTATATATAGAAAATGTTTGTCTGACATTCTCAGAGAAAAGTTCTAGTTAAAATTTATAAAATTCATATAATAAGTCATACCTATAGAAAATATGAATGGCAAAGAGGCTGCTTGCTTCTTAGCCAATGGCACTATTTTTAAAGTACAGACCTATCAGTTGTTTATTCAATAAATAGCTCTTCAGAGCTCAGTATGCACTGTATAAGTTACTGGAAATATAATGACACTCATTTTTGTGCTTTTTTTAAATCACAAAGACTGAGAAAAGCACAAAGAATTAAAATGTCACACACATCAATAACAGAAAAAGCCGTCAGAGTTTCAGGGTTCATTTAGGTTTATGTGTCATGCATGGAGACAGAGGGGTGTGGGGGGGTGCATATGTGTGTCAGGGTGGGGGAATTTATCATTTCTTTTCAGTGTCTGGTGCCTCTCGGATCTCAGCTTGACCTTTCAAAGACCCCTATTCTCTTGGTGCCTGGTATTTCTAGTGTAAAGATCCCCTCTTCTCCTCAACAGGCCTTGATGCCCCTAGGAATCTCCGACGTGTCTCCCAGACCGATAGCAGTATCACCTTGGAATGGAGAAATGTCAAGGCAGACATTGACAGCTACAGAATCAAGTACGCACCTATCTCTGGTGGTGACCATGCCGAGGTCGATGTTCCAAAGAGTCAACAAACCACAACCAAAACCACACTCACAGGTAAGTCTGTATCTGAGGCCAGCAGCCCAAAGTTGACGCCTTCACAGGACAGGACCTATTCCTGTATCTCCTTTATTTTGCAACTGTCTAGGGAAAGAAGGAAGCCTATTTCCTAGCAATTCCTCTCTACGAGAGCTGAATTAGAGCGACTTTTCTATCCCTTGGAAAGCTGTACGAGGCTCATTTTCAACCTACACATTCTCTCCTAGGTCTGAGGCCAGGAACCGAGTATGGGATTGGAGTCTCTGCTGTGAAGGAGGACAGGGAGAGTGATCCAGCGACCATCAATGCTGCAACAGGTGAGCACACCTGGAGCCCCTCCACCCCAGAGATGATGATGAGCAGATAGCACAAGACTGACGAGGCTGAAACCTACCTAAGGAGATAAAAGTAGGAGCCTGGAGGAGACAGAGGGCTCTGATGTCATCTCATACAGAGCCTGCATTCAAAACTCACACAGAAAAGCATGGCAGCTCACAACTATAATCCCAGCTACTCTGGAGACTGAGGCAAAAAGATTATAACATCTAACCCAGACTGAACAATTTAGTAACTCAGGAACCTTTAAAAAATAAGAAGGGGGGATAGGGATTTAGCTCAGTGGTTCCAGCACCTGTCTTGCAAGCACAAGGGCCCAGGTTCAATCCCCCAGTTAACCACATACAGTACTGAGCATGGAGACTCATGCCCACCAGCAATCAGTACCATATACCACAGTGCCGGGCATGGTGGTTCATGCCTATAATCCCAGCACTTGGGAGGCAGAGGCAGGAGCTTTGCTGTGATGTGAGTTGGAGGCTGAGTTCAGGGCCAGCCTGAACTACAAAGCTAGACCTTGTCTCAAAAAATGAAAAAAGGTCTGGATATGTAGCTGTGGGTGAAGGCCTGGGGTTCAATCCCTAGAATACTACAATAACAATTATCATCACCCTCCTCCTCCTCTTCCTCCTTCTCATCATCATTATTCAAGCCAGCCCAAGCTGAAGTGTTAGTAATGCTTTTTGAAGAGGAAGGGGAATGTGAAATTTTTAAAGAAAAATTGAGGCTAGAGTTTAGAAGAACTCTATGTATTTAAATTGACTACCAATTTAGTTGTTTAACAAGCTATTTCCTAATAAAAACTCATCTGGGAATTTCTTTAAGACTTTAGAAAACACCTTCACCAAACAGATTATAAACCGAAGGATGACAGTTAAATGCCGGTCTTATTTTTCTTTGTTTTCATTTTCTTTGAAACAAAGTCTCACTATGTAGCCCACACTGGCCTTGAACTCACAGCAGCCATCCTCCCTCAGCCTCCCAAGGGCTGGGATTAAAGGCATGTGCCACGATGCTTGGCTCCTACATCCTGCTTTCACCGTTTGCATCCTGTAGCTTCCGCTTCAGGAAACCTCAGAGAATTATACAGGATCTGAGGCCATTGACTCTTTCCTTTTTTGTTTATCTTTTCTGGAAAGTGTGTGTATCAAGAGAATTCCTCCTTCTACCTTTCCACCAATTGTCACTTTAGCCCCATCCCCTCCCGTATTATGAGGTAAAAGGAGGCTGGTATATAAAGGCTGGATTAACCACTTCACAAGCTTTCACAGGATTCAAGAAACAATACTGGGCATTTATGTGCATATCTAAAGCCTATGTGGAAACATATACATACATTTCTCCAAGAAAGGAAATAAACCCTAACCCTGGCAAGTCATCTCACTTGAACTCTAGCAAAGTAGTTTGTAACACACCCAACTTTTAATCTTCCAAAATCATTATATATATATATATATATATATATATATATATATATATATATATATTCAGTATACAACACATTACTGAAAGCTCAAACACAGTTGTGAAAAAATCTTGCAGAAATCCCTACGCACGTTGCACAGATACCTCAAGGCAACATGTTGCATATTTATAGATTAACCCCGCTGGGAAACTCACACTGATAGAATCTTTCCACTCTACTCAGATCTCTCTAGAGTTGTACACACTCATGTGTGTGTGTGTGTGTGTGTGTGTGTGTGTGTGTGTGTGTGCACGTGCGCACGCACGTGTGTATGTTTACTCCTAGGTGATTTTACTGCAGGTATAGATTTCTGTATCCAACCCTACAGTGGAGATTTGGACTCGTTTGTCCCAGGAACCCCATGTGTCACCCTCTGTGGCCACAGCTATTCCTCTCTTTTCTCCTCTGCCTGACACCGAGTGTGCTGTGATCCTCAGTTCTGCCATGTGACCAATGTTACACAAATGGAGTTCTGTGACTATTAGTTCATTTGGGCCATCATAACAAAAACATCTTCGAGCAGTGAGCTAATAAAGAGAAGAAAATTTTTTCCCACAGTCTGGATTCTGGAAAGTACCACAGAAAGGTCCCAGTTTAGCCTAGTGAGAGTCCATTTTCTGGTTCATAGAAGTCTCTGTCTTTTTTCTGTGTCCTCACATGACAGATGGAGCGAGGGCCATGAATCCCATTCACAGGGCCCCCAAAGGTCCCCACATACCAGTACCATCACATCAGGGTTTAGCTTTCAAGACTTGAATTTTTTACTATAAACACAGGTATAGTCCATATCAAAATATTATGTGGCCTTTTGAAACTGGCTTGTGTCTTTTCCTTCAGCATAATTCCTCTGAGATTCATTGAGATTGTTTTTGTATCAGTACTCCAAACATTTTTTTTAATTTTCATTAGCACATATTTGTAGGACATAATGTTAACATTCCTTCTGAGGAATTGGAACAGATGCATACTATATTTTAATTACTTTTCCAATCCTTTTAAATACTGTGGAGCAGCACTTCATGATAAAGATATACCACTACATGAGTTCTGATCTTTCAAAGATCCAACAAGGCAATGTATAAGTAGGCCTGTCTTGCTAAAGTAGAACCTAAAGCTGACAAAGGTTACTGTCCTGCAGCCCCATGACCTCCGGGGCAGACCCACAGCCCCAACCAGATAGGTCACTTTCAACCCCAGCCTGAAGTGCAGCCCTCTCTTATTTTTTTTCCCAGAAATTGATGCACCCAAGGACCTTCAGGTTTCTGAAACCACAGAGAATAGCCTGACCCTGCTGTGGAAGACACCACTGGCCAAGTTTGACCGATACCGCCTCAACTACAGCCTCTCAACGGGCCAGTCTATGGAAGAACAGCTGCCCAGAGACACTACCTCTTATATCCTACGAGGTCTGGAGCCCGGTCAGGAGTACACCGTCCTCCTCACAGCCGAGAAGGGCAGGCAGAAGAGCAGGCCGGCCCGTGTGAAGGCTGCCACTGGTGAGTCACCCGGGGTCCTCGGAGTCCTATGCTTACCTGACAGCTCAGGCAGGTTTTCCTCATATGACATTTCCAACTGGGGCAATGTGCTGCTCTATCTACCCACAGAGGCTTTTTTTAGGAGCCATTCCTTGTGTTTCCCAGCATTAATTCATCCTTTATCAATGGAGCCACCAGGTTACCTACCTGGTCAATAAAAGTTTTAAAATATTTCTTCCCAGGACAATGTACAGCTTCTAGGTTTGTAATTTGTCATGTTGTTTATTTATCTTTTCTTTTAAAACTTTGTTTCACATAGTATTTTGAAATGTTCATTTTCTTTCTTTAACCTAGCAATTAATTTACTTTTCATTATTTCAAGATGACCTCCACATTGATAATAACTATTTGGTTATTTCCTATGAAATATTTTTGTTCCAGGGTTTTTTTTCCTCCCTCTCAGGCTGCTCCTGAAGAACAGTACAAGGTCCCCTGCCTTCCTTGGTGCCACTGATTTTTTTTCTTTTCTCTTAATCATTAAGATGTTAACCCCATCTAGCCAAGATGACAGCTTATTCCTTACCTCCATAGTCCCTTCTAGCATATTCATCCTGCTCACTGAGCCAAAGCTACCTTTCATTAGTGGTGAAGAGGAAGAGGCAATCAGAAATATGAAAGGTTTTCTTCTGTGAGAAATATTTCATTCAACTTTAAACACTGAAGATTGAAAATGTAGATGGAAAATGTTATTTGTGCTGGATTTGGCAAGCCATTTTCTTTCCTTCCTTTCATTAGTAGCATCCTACTGCATACAGTGTTCTGTGGTGACATCTGAAGAGCAGGAGGTAATACAGACAGCACTGTAATGATGACCGTGTGCTTCTGCTCACAGTCCTTGAGGAAGACCAGATATTCAAGATGTTAGACAGAGATCAATGAAGGGAAGGGAGTTGTATTAGTTTTGTTTGTTTGTTTGTTTTTTGTTTTTCCACTGCTGAGATCAAATACCTTAAACCTACAACTTACAGAAAGAAATGGTTCAGGGGATTCAGTCCTCAGTAGCCTGACTCTGAGGCAGAACCATCATAGTGAGAGGGTATGGTATAACAAAGATGCTTAGTTCATGGTGGCACGGAAGCAGAACAGGAAAACAGCACTGGAGAGATACAGGAAGAAACCAGATAAAGAGACAAGGACACTCCTCCAGCATTTACCTAGACACATAATAATAACATCCTGGGCTGCTCCCATGCCAGCTAGCTGACAATTAAGCTTCACCATCACAGGAGTGATTGAGGGAATCCAGAGCAGCAGCTGTCAGGATAAAGATGTTCCCCTGTTGAGTCTTGCTAATCAGTGGAGAGATTACAACAGAAATAGTTGGAAATGCTTTGAAGTGTCTTTGTCACTTCAAATATCTTGAGCAAAATATAACAGTCACTTATATAAGATCACAGTTGGTTTCTTCTCATTAAAAGAATTTATCATTGGGGAATTCTACAATAGCATAATAGTTTCAGATTGTCAGAGATCTATGCTGTTCTCTTTGTTCCACCTTCCTGAGTCATTGGCCTCCATTCTCCAAAGTCACATCTGTGTCACAATATGGCTGTCTCATTAGGGTCATCACTTTAGTGTCCTAGACAGCATGACAGAAGGAGAACCCCAAACTCACACAACAGGACTACCTCTAATGGAATGTTTCTGGAAACCTCATCAACCACTTTTCTCCAACAGTCATTTGCCATTCTTAGCTGTTGGTAAGACAGAGAGCCAGACATCTGGCTGCACATGTTGTTATACCCATAAAATTATGCTTGTTTATAAAGAAAAGAAAGAAATTTGGTAGACAAAGAGCAGCCTCTGCCAGGGAGTATAAAGTGAGCCCAGATGGTCAGTTCTGCTGGCTCTGTGCAGACTGCTAAGGGACAATTTAATCTTCTCTTCTCTCCTCTTTCTCGTCTATTTTCCATTCCTCCCCTCTCCCTTCTCTCTCAGCTTTCCTCTGAGTTTGACAAATGGAGTATCAAGAAATTCCTGTCCTCACCATGAGACAGCACCTTAGCTCCTCTCTAATGGTGCAGCCCGGACCTGAGCAGTTTAAGGATAAAGAACTTCTGCAGGGAACTACAGACTGGAGCTTCTCTGTCTCTACCAACCCAGTATTGCCTTCGAAAGCCTCACTATGCCTCCTTCAAACTCTTTCAAAGCAGGCACATTTTATAACCAAAGGCATTCCTCATTACAGAAAAAAAATGTAACATGCATGTTCCTTTTTATTGGCTCTTCTCTGTTGTCCACAGAAAATTTTCTCCCATAGCTTTTTGAACAGAACAATTTTGGTTTATTATGAGGGGAGCAGAGGAGACAGTGTAGCTTAGAGGTAGAACACTTACTTGACTGCCACGCATGAGGTCCTGGGTTTGGTCACTGACATTGCAAAAAACAAATGTGAAGCAGCTATTTCTTTTGCTATTTCGAATTCTACCTTTCAACGTCTTCGCATTAAGCCAGTAAAATACTTTAACCATGCTCTGAGCTAAGTCCTGGGGCTACAACAGCAAAGAAGACAGACATGTGCTTCACAGGACCTCATGGCCTACTGAAGAGACAGATGTCAGAAAAATTCTCTGCTTAGGAGTGGGCTGGCAAGAAGGTCCCTGTGGTGGAGGAGACATGGGATCACAAGCAAATCCAGGAGAAGTTTAACAGAAGCTGTAGACAGACACATAAGAAATAAACAGGATAGTGTCTTGAAATATGGAAAGAAACAGAAGCTCAGGACATGTCCTATGTAAGCAGAGAGGAAGAAAGAATCAGGAAAAGTGAGTCTTGGGGTAAAGAACCACATGGCTATGAGTCCTGAAATATCCAAAGAAATCCCCCAGCTCTGAATCACTAGATTTACAAAGCAGGGTTGTACAAGCCAACATTCATTCATTGTTGGTTTTTGAATTGGTGGCCTGCAAGAATTTTCTCTTGGGAATGCCAAGGCTCTGTCCTCAGTTTGGGGTCACAGTGTTTTCCATGATGGCATAGTATCAGAAGTATGGATAACGTGGCCAGCCATCATGCCTGCCCCAAAGATCCTCTGAAGAAGTACATGGCCTTCTCATCTCTCTGACCACCATCTTTTTTTTTAATTGAAATCTTTATTGGTACATTACATATACACATCATAATTGCACTCCACAATGGATATTTGTACCAGTATAAGACACAACTTAATTCTCATTTTTTCCCAATCTTGATGCCACCACTCATGGCCTTGCTCATTTCACCAGGACCACCCCTTCTCACATCTCCTTATGCATGATGACCTGCTCCCACACCCAAGCCATTTCAGGTGTTGCTCTCACTTCCTGGATAGCTCACTTTCCCCATTTCTCCACACACTGTCCTCACTTGTTTCAAACAGCACCACAAATGTCATCTAAAACAGAGAAGGTTTTTGCCACTCCCATCTTGATGTATCCCTCAGGCTATCCTAGAGCATGTGGGGACACTTGGGTGCCATGAGAGTAGACAAAAGTTGGCTTGTTGTCCATAACTTGTCTCCCACCATTGGCCAGCATGAAGAACCATCTCCTTCCTGGCTAGTCAAGGGTCAGCATTTCTATTAAATCCTCCAGTACAATTTCCTACATTCACGGACAGTTATATCCCTTTTGGATTAAGAGGAAAGGAAGTCCTTTCCTTGGGAAGTCTTTAATTCAGCTGAATCCAAATAGAAAAAAGAAAAAAAAAAAAAAAAAGAGAAATGGAGCCTTTAACCTGCCCTTTGGGAGCCTCAGGCGTGGCTCTGACCATCTCCCTGCTGTGGAGAACACAAAGTCCTGCATAAGGGTCACTTGAGCAGAAACAGAAGGCTTCTCATCAAGCTGGCACTTAGTGTTCACCACCACCCCTGAGACGGTGGGAATCTAGAAAGATCTAAAGTTGACAGTGCCAGAAATTTTCCCAGGCCAGCCGCCCAGCCCACCACAAACACAGACAGGAGGTTTCAAAATCCTGATTGCCCAGGCCCACTGACATTGTTCAGAGGGTGGATTCTGATGCACAGCTGTAAGCACATGACAATGGTCTTTTCATAAAGAAATGCCAAGAAAGCCAGTGTGGAAGGGTATGATGGAAACACTGGCCTCTGCGACAGCGAGCCCACACGGTGACTTTGCTATAGAAATGGGAAGTCAGCACTTATGTGACGCTTCTTGGTCCAAACCTCACCTCCTGCCTGCTATGTTTTTATTCAATTCAAGCCCCTTCTCCCCTTTTCATAATTCTCATTCCTCTCCCTTATGTTTGTCTGCAGATTGTATTTGTGGGCGTTGAACATTTCACTTATCTGGCAAGCACTGGCTTACTAAGGGTTTTTAGAGGACATTTATCTACATCATTCCCTGCAGACGTGGAAATAGCACCCTCTCTTTCTCAGTCTGCCTTTCAAAAACTTGTAGAATAGTCAGCAATTCTGATTGAAAATTGCCACGATGACTATTTACTCACTAACATGGTCTTATGAGAAAGGAACTATTTGGGGTATGTGCACAGATGAGAGAAGATGTGAGAGTCACTGTGCAAAATCACCAGTGACATATGCAAGAGCTGATGTGGACAGATAAGATTTTCATTGGGAAGAGGTGTTTTCCTATGTGATTTTCTCCCTTTCCACAGTCTTTGCTGAAAGGGCTTAATATGTGACCTTAAGCAGCAACCTCTCCTCCTCTACTTAGGGGACTTTCAACACCTCATTGGTAACTTAATTCTCAAATTTTTTCTTAGGAAATAATATATTTTAGATCATAAGTAGACATAGGGCTTAAAATACAGTTATCCCAAAAGTAAGTGCCCTTACTTCCCATGAAAGTATAAATTATTACTATCAAATTTCTAACCAGTAGTTTTATGTTGCAAGAATTAACAAAAAGTGAGCTAAGAGGGGGTGGAAGAGATAAAAAAATTGTGATTTTATTCTATTTATTCATTTTTGCTTAGATGATTTTTGCCCTACTCTCTATGTGTGAGGACTGCCAGAGTATTTGAGAAAGATGTGTTCCTGAGTTTAGTTGTACTCACAAGTACAATTGCTGTGTTTGTTGTTTCTGGCTTTGGCTATGGGTTTAAAGGACCCTGTAGCCTGACAAGCCCTGTAGGACCTAACTTCCCTATCTTTCCCCAAGTCAGATACATCACTTGGGGTCTGAGGTTCCTTCCTCCTCCTAGAGACCATGCATAGGTGGTTATAAAGTGCTACAAAGCCTTAGGTGTGAGTTCCAAGGCATAAATTGCAGTTTAGTAGAGTTTCAGAGGAAGAATCACAGCATTTTCTGTACAGAGCCAGATGGTAAATATTTCAGACTTTGCAGGCCATGAAGTCTCTGTCACAATTACTCAACTGTGCCCCAAATCCTGTAGCCCCAAAGCAGCCACCAACCACAAGCGTGGCTGTGTTCCAGGAACAGTTTATGACACTGAGATTTGGATTTTATTTGATTTTCATGAATCATAAAATAGCATTCTTTTGTGGGCTTTCTTTTAAACTAAGGAGTTAAAAATAAAAAAGCTAATGTCAGCTCACTAATTACCAAGCTGGGCAGTAAGCCAGATACAGCCCTCAAGTCATAGTTTCTGCATCTATGTCCTAGTGCAAAAGAGATTTTAAAAAAGAAAATAAAGAGATTTGAAAGACCCAAGCTTTGTTGATATTAAACAATTGAGAAGAATGTCCTTCAGAATCAGATAAAGATTAAATATATTAATATATTAATTATATTCTTGAAAATAAAGGACTTCCCTCTGAGAGAATATTCTCAGATTGCAAGATAATATTTTCAAGTTGAAAGGTCGTTTTTATGGGAAGATAGGGCATTTGAAATTAGCAGCAATATGAGCCGTAAGAAGAGAAGTGATCGTTCCTTTAAAGGACCAAAGGCAATTCCTACACTCTTGTTTATAGGACTCATGGCCAAAAATCTTCTCTTCCCTGATCATGCAAAGTCCAGTCATGCTCAGCCCTGGACGAGTGATCCCCTTCAAACAAGTACATATAAGTGATTTTTGACAGAGTGCTATGTTCTGGTGATGTGTAAAGATGGAGCACTCAACCTTAAACAACTGTTGTAGTCTGTTTCTCCTAGAGCCTTGGTCTTTCTGTGTAATAAAGGGCTTGTCACCTTTCTCAGTTCAGACTTACCAATACTGTATTAATTTTCTTCTGATGCTTACTACCGTGCTTGATACAAACAGATGTAAACTCCAGACAAAATCCCAATGTAATGGATTCTAGGGAAGACTGAGGCTGCAGAGAAACACAGAGAATCTCTAAGTTGCAATTTATCTCAAAATACAATAGGCTGGAACCAGACCGGAAGGTAGCTGAGGGTAAACTCCCTAAAATGAGAGATGTTTTCCTATTTTTTTCCAAGATCTTTTATGTGTAGGTACAAATGGCCAATGAGGAATGTCACCATAAATGTCACCATGGATTCCTAAAATGTACTAATTCAATTTTTTTTTTTAAATGAGAGATATGTTCCAAGGTTGGAGGTAGATCCACTGAGTGAAACCAACACAAATGTACAAAGTTTTCTAAATCTACAGGACATTTATCAAAAGGAAAACAAACTTCCAAATGACAAACTCAAACAAGAAGACCAAATAAGTTATCCTGTGGAGTTTTTGTTGTTGCTATTTTAAAAGGGACAGTGCCTTCATGGGACACAGTGAATACAACATTACACTTGGACCTCACAAGCCTCTCGGTGTTGGCAGGAGGTTTACCATCTATTGGTTCTCAGAAGGAAAACATTATGAGCAATAGTTCTATTGACCCCAATTTTGTCATTATTCAGAAAATGTCCCCGAACTGGAAAATCTCACCGTGACTGAGGTTGGCTGGGATGGCCTCAAACTCAACTGGACCGCAGATGACCAGGCCTATGAGTACTTTGTCATTCAGGTGCAGGAGACCAACAAGGTGGAGGCCACTCACAACCTCACAGTGCCTGGCAGCCTCCGGGCTGTGGACCTTCCGGGTCTCAAGGCCGGCACCCCGTATACAGTCTCCATCTATGGGGTGATCCGGGGCTATAGAACACCGCTCCTCTCTGCTGAGGCCTCCACAGGTACTTCCTACTTTTATATCTAAAATTTCCACTTTTTCCAACAGGAAACTCTCCAAGGACAATCAGACACAACTAGTGTTGGAAGAGTGTATTGGTCAGATTTTTCACTGGTGGGACAAAATACCTGACATACACACCATAAAAGAGAAGTCTGTTTTAGTCCCCAGTGTCAGAGGTTTCAGTGTAAGATCAGCTGGCTTCGAGGCAGGAATATGATAGAAAGGTGTGGAGGGGGAAAATCTCATACCTTATGGTGAGCAAGAAATAGGCAGCAAAGAAGAGCCAAAGAAGGAAGGAGCTGGAGACAGAAATATAGGGGTCCAGGTTACACTTCCCATAACTTTCTTCCTCCAATCAGCCCCAATCCCCTAACAGTGCATTCAAGTGTGAACTCAATGATGGATTGATCTACTGTTGCATGCAGCATTCCCACGATCGGATCACCTTCCTAAAGCTCCGCCTCTGAACTCATGAGTCAATGGGGAGAAATTTTTAATCCAAATCATCATAAAAGAACTTGTTTTATGATGATTTGGATTGAAAAGGACCATGGGA
This sequence comes from Petromus typicus, assembly GCA_004026965.1. Lineage (NCBI taxonomy): Eukaryota > Metazoa > Chordata > Mammalia > Rodentia > Petromuridae > Petromus > Petromus typicus. The sequence goes on from PVIR01001945.1 coordinate 59,730, forward strand.
TCTCCTACTAGACAGCCAGGCTATTAGGTTACACAGCTCCATGGCCGCCATAATATTTCACAGCCTGGGGACACTCTCAGGAGCTACACAGAAGCCATTCTGTGGGACAATCTACTTAACCTGGGAAAAAGACATTACCCCCAGAAATAGGCTCCCTTCTGTTAAAAGATGTTTCAACACTATATTTAAAAAGTCAATCCTCTTATTCACTGATATTTAAGGGAATTCTTTCCTAAGGTAGGAGAACAGGTGTTTTCCCATACTACTCCCACAGCTTTATTTCTAGAATTTAGAAAGTTACATGATGCCCATTTATCTAAAGAGAGTCATTTTCTTAAATGCTATCAAAACTTGTGTTCAAGATTTCCTGGATGTTGGTATGAGATATAAACTAGTTTTTTGTCCTTCTCTAGGGAAAATTCCCAATTTGGGAGAGATCACAGTGGCCCAGGTGGGCTGGGATGGCCTCAGACTCAACTGGACTGCTCCAGAAGGGGCCTATGAGCACTTTCTCATTCACGTGTATGAGGCTGACACAGTAACAGCAGTCCAGAACCACACAGTCCCAGGAGGACTGAGGTCTGCGGACTTGCCAGGGCTCCAAGCAGCCACTCACTATAGAATCACCATCCGTGGGGTCACTCGGGACTTCAGTACAACCCCTCTTTCTGCTGAAGTCTGGACAGGTATTCTGTATTAATTCACTCACCTGCTCTGTCTCTCTTGTCTCTGCTTAGGAGGAATCAAAGCTCCAAACTGAGTTTATCCCCTACCATGTCGGGGAGATACCACTGATTCATCCTTGCTTCTTCCCAAATGTCACATCCCTTATTTGGCCAAGTTCTAGTCATGGCCTAGTAGCCAGTTCCATGGAAAATTCCACCTTCTCTTCCTTTTCACTGAGAGGTGACTTTTCTTGCAAAGAAAAGTTCCAGTCATAATATCTAAGAAGATGGAAAGTACAACTTGTTACTTAAAAAAAAAAAAAAAAAAAGCTCTGAGCTCATTTTAAGAACCCTAAAGGACTCCCTGAAGTCCCATTTGTAGAGCAAGAATGCAAGTTGTGAACAATTACTAAATCCACCTTCCATTCCCAAATGCTGAATAGAGAAGCCCTGGCTTTAGTGCCAACAGTGAGAGTGAGTTCAACAAGTCTGTAAATCAGGCATCTGCGATCAACACTAACCAGACAACTCATACCAACCTCAGCCAAAACGTCACCTCACCTGAATCCCATAATGCAATTGCCTTTTTTAGTAACTCAGCAACTCTGTGTCCTTATGCAGAGGAGCTTCCCAGTCTGGGAAACCTCACAGTGACCGAAGTTAGCTGGGAAGCCTTCAAACTGGACTGGACCACACCAGACGTGACCTATGACCAGTTTGTCATTGAGGTCCAAGAGGCTGAGAAGCCAGAAAGGGCTCACAATCTCACCATTCCTGGCAGACTACGCTCCGTGGAAATCCCAGACCTCAGGGCTGGCACTGCTTACAGGATCACCCTGCATGGCCAGGTCAGGGGCCGCAGCACTCATCCGCTGGCTGCAGAGGTCACCACAGGTATACAACCCTCCTGCCAGCTCAGAGATGTGATAGGAGCCAGGCTGTCACTGGATTAGAATTGTGACAGAGCATCCAACCTCAGTGTTGTTGACAGGGAAATGAATCTCCAACTCAGGAAGGCCTTGGCTAGAATTCCACCACACTGGCTAAATATTCTTGGATATATCACTTTACATCTCTGGGCCTTCTTTTCTCATTTTTAATTCAGAGGTAATATCCTAACTTCAGAGCACTGTCATAAGTGATAAATAAATACCTGATTAAAAGTACTTAACAGAGTACCCTACACATGGTCAGTATTAAACACTATTTAAATGTATTATATACCAATAGTCATAATAGAAAACAGTACAGGCAGTAGGACTGTGGGACAGTAATATACCCTGAACTTTCTAGAGGAAGCTTATCATTCTGACTTCAGAGTCACTACCTCACACCCAACTCCTACTCTGCTCTCTACAGAATAACCTTTGGAAATGATGGAGTCATCTTGTGCTGAAATTTTCATGTCTAACTCCTCAACAGTTGCTCAAGGCAAAAATATTTCAAAGAAAGAATAGCACATATGAGTTCAGTAGTTTTTATCCAACCTGGGTGAATAAAAAGCAATTCATCTCAATCTGCTCACTGAAAATATACTGCTTTATCTACCATAGAAAGAAAGCTGTATGCTGCTTGTGAGCCTTCTAGAAATAGCTTTAAAGAGAGCCATGGACATGCAGCATACCTAAATATGCCAGGCTGTCACTGCCCTATGTTTTCTGGACTAGCTCGAGCTAAACAAGAGCAAAGTGGACCTTGCAGACAGGATACTAGTTGTCCACATCTGGAGTCTGCAGAATTTTGTTTTTAAGCAGCAAACTCTTCTAGGAAATGAAATCTCCCAGGGAACCCCTCTATGTGACAGAAAAACAGCTGTTCTCAGTGATCCAAGAAAGAAGACAGGGTGAGCATCTGTCCCCAAAACAATCCTTCTAGAATGTGTCAGGTGTGTGTAGAACACAGTTTGAAATTAGCCTCCTAAAAGGAAGAACTTGCTCAGACTCTCACAGTGCACTGGTTCCTGAGACAGCAAAGAACACAAGTCCCCTCTTTTTTCCTTCTTCTTCCTCTTCTTTTCTGGATGGCTATTTTCCTACCTTCAAATCTATGGCCACTTCTGCATTAATAAGATAGGTCAAGAAATTGCACGTAACCATGAGCAGTGTCTCACAGAGCAATGGAGTTTTCCATGTGTCCATGTCAAGTTTTCTTAATAAGCAATAATAACTACCTTAAATTTCCTTCCTATACTGTAAAAAAAGATCCTTCTCTGCACTTTTTACTGAGAAAAATGTAATCATTCTTAATGAAAAGCAAGCACACTCATTTCACATAAATGACCTTCTAATCAAGCACTCTTTCTTCACTCAAAGTGCTAGCACAAGCAAGTGAGAGGGGCCAACCAAGCCAAGAGTCTAGGGCGTGACCTCTTATCCTTTGAAGCCAAGAAAAGCTTGGGGATAAAACACTACATTCATCCAAACTTGAGATAGCATATGCTTTATAAACCCAAGCAGACAGCATATGGCCAACAATAAAATTTCAAGCAATGATATTAAAGTTTCTCTCATGACCAAAGCAACTCCAAGGGGAGACATGGAGCAATGATGTTTACTGTCTCATCAGGTGCGACAGGAAGAGGTGATGAATATTATTACCACAAAATCCAATCAAATGTCCCTGTCAATTCTATTTAAATGTGCACAGAATGAGACTCAGAGAGAAGCAGGTGATATATCCAAGATGGCGCAGCCAGTGAATGCTACTGTTGGAATTTTAACCAAGGTCTATCTACCTCTGAAGTCTGTACTTTTCATCATGCCCACCTCCTAACCCTGACTCCCAAGTCCTTCCTTCCCCATATCCTTTAGCTGTTGGCTTTGCCTGTTTAGGAACTTTCAGGTGGGCTGTACATGCTCTTTGTCCTCTCCAGGACGAACCCTACATTTGATCATTTTTAATTTCTGAAGAAAGCCATAGAATACCAAGTTCAATCTATATATGCCCAATGACTAGAAATTACCACAAACATAAATTTCCACTCTCTCCCCTTCCTCTTTTTCCTGGGCTATAGGACTTGATTTCTTCATATTTGATTTGCAGCACTGACTAATATCTCTCTGTCCTTCTTCAGAGGAACTCCCCCAGCTGGGAGACTTAGCCGTGACTGAGGTTGGCTGGGATGGCCTCAAACTCAACTGGACCGCAGATGACCAGCCTTATGAGCACTTTGTCATACAGGTGCAGGAGGCCAACAAGGTGGAGGCCACTCACAACCTCACGGTGCCTGGCAGCCTCCGGGCTGTGGACCTTCCAGGTCTCAAGGCCGGCACCCCACATACAGTCTCCATTTATGGGGTGATCCGGGGCTATAGAACACCGCTGCTCTCTGCTGAGGCCTCCACAGGTACTTTCTTCTCCACTTCCCATGCTTTCTTTCCAGTGTTCTTTGCTTCTACCTCAAGAAAGGGAATGAGCAGCCAGCTTTTCTCCACCACTGAATCCTTTCTTTCATGGCCAGCCATGCGCAAATGCTCCCTTGTATGCTGTGCCCTGGTCCAAAGTCTTTCCCATGACAGTGATGAACAGATACTGTGCTCCTGCCCTCATCCCCCAGCCTCTGTCTATCACCCGTTACCTGGCCCATCCTCTGGAGTATCTCCTCTTCATGTGGACTTTGTGTTTCAGGAATCAGTCTGATGGTTTTAATTCTCTTCTCCTGGTGCTACTATCTAACTAGAAGCCCACCTTCCTTATGTGTAATTCTGAGGGATCATAGTTTATTTACTTTAGAAAATCTTTTGCCACTTGGAAATGGTGCTTATTATTTCCAAATCCCTCAAGGGCATGAGCCCTATGGTCCTTGCATTTAAGAAAATTTTTTTTTTTTAGGATTTTTTTGAGACAGGGTCTCACTTTGCGGTTCAGGCTGGCCTTGAGCTCAGCCTCAAACTCACATCACAGCAATCCTCCTGCCTCTGCCTCCTGAGCACTGGGATTACAGGCATGAGCCACCACACCCGGCACTGTCGTATGTGGGTACTGGTTGTTGGTGGGCATGGGTCTCCATGCCCAGTATGGTATGTGGTTACCGGGGATCGAACCCGGGTCCTTACGCTTGCAAGACAGGCGCTGGAACCACTGAGCTAAATCCCCAGCCCCTAAGAAAATTTTTTTTTAAATGCCTTAAATAGAATAAGAGATCTGAGTTACCCTCCTGTAGGAAATTCCTCAGATACTGAGTCATTGTTAGAACATCAAATTAGCAAACTGCTACGCCAAAAAGAAAAAGATATCACACAATTATGAGTGGAAACTGTACCAGAGAGAAAGCTATTCATTAGAACAAATACACTCAACAGCATGAATGTGAACAGAACTGATAGCCTTTTTGGCCTCTGAGTCAGAACTTTCTCCCCGAGTCCTAGCCTATAGGCAGCAAACTCCCAACCTCACCCAGAGGAGTGCAAGACAGTTGACTCATCACTGTCCCCAATTCCAAGGCAGGAGGGCTCCCCGGGGCCTGCTAACGTGAGCAGCCTCCTTCCCACACTGATCTCCTCAGCCTGTCTTTATAACCTGGCCCTGTTCAAGGCTCAGTGCAGGCTGGGCTGCTCTGCATCCCATCTGGCTGCCTCCCTCTTTATATGATTACTGCAGCTAAGCTTCTGCCTCGAACCTGCATCTACACTCGCTGATTCAAAAGCACAGTATTGCATGCAGTTCAGCCTTGGTAGTTCCAGAGACTCTCACTGAGTCAGAAACAAAACTCAGGCAAGCACTACATAGACAGTGACCCTAAAATGCCCAGAAATCACAGTTGAAGCTGCCCAGAATATGCCCAGGGTTCTTTCATCTGACATCCATGAGCCATTTCTGCCAAGAAGGCAGAGAAATCACCCCCCACTTCTGATCTGTCTTGCAGATCTTGTGGTTTGGAAGCCATTAGTATTTTTATGTGTATGTGTGTTTTTCTTTTTTAACGGTAGCAACATTCTTGTCTCAGATGTGTTGGCCTACGAAGAGGAAGGGCCCTAGTCCCATCTGTTCTGTGTCTCCACAAATAGGCTGAGACGGACTCAGAGACCAGGAGTTGTCTGATTTGCTAAAGAGACAATACAAGCTTTTCAGACTCTGAAAACGTCTTTTATTCTGCATCTTTTATTCCTATTGGTCAGAGAAACACCAGCAGGACCATCTCCAACATAAAATATTATTTCTTGGCAAATAGGCTGCTGAAACTGCATTGTTGGCTGGACTCTCTTGGTGAGCAATCCAGTGGTAGTTTTCTTGGCCCACATTAATGCAATCACAAAGGGGCAAGTATTTTTTTTTTAACGGAGTATGAGAACAGTTGGCTGACCCTTATCTGAAGTGTGAAAATACACCAGAATTACCTTGAGAAAATTTATGAAACCCCTCAAGTGAAGTAATCAGAAGCCTCACCTGGGGAAGGCAATAGTGTCAGAATGACTTAGCAGTCATGGGAACCAGAGGGAGAGCTCTCAAAGCAAAAGATGTCTGAGGGAGGTGTGCAAGTAACGGGTCTCCTGGGTGTGGCTCCAGAGCTTGGAGACCTCCAGCACTCGTATCTTTGAACAATGGCCAGAAACCCTGAGGCAGGGCTCTTGGAGACAGGTGTGGCTAAGAGAAAGCAGCACCCCTGACAGGCCCAGTCTGTCTTCTCTCTCCAAGGACCTTCCAGGGCACAAGCACATGGGGCAAGTACAGAGCAGGGAAATCTAACTGCCATGCTTCCCTTTTTTAACAAAGCCCCTCTTCCTTCCCTCATTGGCACTGATCAATAACATTGTTTTGTGTCGCAATGACCCTGGCCTATCAAAGCTTTCTTCTCAGCAACAGCTCTATTTTCAGACTTAAAACACAGCCAACTCAAGTGTATTTGTTTCTTCTCTCCTACCCTCCCCCCTTTTTTTGCAGCCAAAGAACCTGAAATTGGGGACTTCAGTGTTTCTGACATAACCTCTGAGAGCTTCAATCTCTCCTGGACAGCTACCGATGGGATCTTCGAGACGTTTACCATTGAAATTATTGATTCCAATAGGTTGCTGCAGATGGTGGAATATAACATATCTGGTGCTGAACGAACTGCCCACATCTCAGGGCTCTCCCCTAGTACTGATTTCATTATCTACCTCTCTGGACTTGCTCCCAGCATCCGGACCAAAACCATCAGTGCCACAGCCACCACAGGTACATGCGCATCCTCCTCCCATTTCCAGTATTTCTCTCCACAGTTTTGCCTGCAGGGGGAAGCCGCCATTCTCTTGGCTCTCTGAAGAACAAACCACAGTATACTGTTTAACTCCGCTCTCTCCCAACAGCAGCCCCTGTGGTGGGGTTTCAGACTTATTATCACTGAGCAGGATACTTGCAGTATAGGATGTAATGCAGCGTTGCCAAATGGAATCTGGAGAAAAGAATTCTCCCCTTTGGTAATGTCAAAGCCATAATGGGCATTTTTTCAGATTGGAAAGATGTTTACTTCAGTCAGAGAAGCATTTAAAATTGTATTTTTGTCATTTCCTGATATATTTATCTTCCTAGAGCCTTGAATATCCCAGTGATTTAGGAAAATCACTTATAGTGTGGTGTTTTGTTGCACCCTGGGAAAATGAAGAGAAAGAACAGTGGAAGGCAGGAGGTCGCCATACTTTCCAGATTACCCCAAGCTCCACACTACTTGTAGGACAGAAGATCAGACTCTGCTATTTTATTCCCAGCACACTGAATGGTTCCTGGCAAAAATGCACATAGAAATGGTCATGTTTCAACAATAAGTTTATTTAGATTAAGAATCTTATTTTGAATGTGTGATGCTTGTGAGGTGTGTGTCTGTGTGTCATATAGTACATGTACAGAGAGAAAGAGAGTGTATATATATATATACATATATATATATATATATATATACATACATTCTAAGGTTTCTGTCATTTAGTAAGAGAGAACCCTATGTGAATATAGAAAGGAGACCTTTGTCCATCCAAAATACCATTCTCAGCTCATTATAAACAATGCCTTCTTTTAACAGATAAACTAAAACATCCAATACTGGAAATAAAAAGATATCTGAGGAACAAACACAGGACAATTTTCCCTTACAATTCAAAAAGGAGAGCCCCTTTGCTGGGGAATCCAAGAGAAAAAGCTGAGATCATAGCACTAACGTCACCTGTCTCTTAGGTGGCCCTTGGTGGGAGGACTCTGTCTTTATTCTATATGAGGCTACAAAGTGTTACCAAGTGGTCCCCTGGAAAGGTACAATGCCAGCATTATTTAGTTCCCAGCTTAGCTGAATGAAGCATAATAAAATCTGTGGAAGAAAAATAGTTGACCATATTTATTTGACTCAGACTAGTTATCAAGAAAGGGCAGTTTCCTTTACCTAGAATTTAAAATTGAAAATGTTATGGATTTAGTCTTGTTTTTTTAACCAACATGGTTTAAACTGACATACTTTAATATTTTCTCTTCTCACTGTAGTAGCTGAACTTCTCCTTAGCCACCTCACTGTCTCATATGTGACCTGGAGAAGTATGGCCATCTCCTGGCAGGTTCGGGAGCCTGCCTTTGATAGCTTTCTTGTAGAAGTTAGTGACTCTGGCCACCCCGGGGAGATGGTGTCCTACTCCCTGCCTGGGGGGGCCCGCAGCTTTGTCATCACCAACCTCACAGCTTCTTCTAATTACACTGTCCGTCTCCATGGCCTAAGTGGAGGACAGCATGCTCAGACTCTGCTGGTCCAAGCAACCACAGGTATTTCCCATTATAGTTCTTTTCTCTCCACAAACTTCCACTACCAACTTTTCCTCTCTCGTCTCACCAAATCCTTCTCAAGTTTGACAGAGGCAACCAGGTCACAGTTTGAAAACTGTGGGCAACCTTCACCCGAGTTAAGGAGCCACGGTGCCCAACTTGTTTTTCCTAAATATCCACTCCCATCTGGAGCTTCTGTGTTTACCTGAAGAGAATTAACGTGACTTGCTTTGGTTGAATTTCTAAACCGCCCTTCCATCTGGTCTTGAATAATCCATTCCACTACCTCCCATGATCTTTTGCCTGTGTCTTTCTAATCAAAATTTGCCCATGTGGTATTCATGGAAATATGTGCATGCCTCTTTTGACTTCTTGAGCAAAACAATGTATGGTATCTGTGTACCAGAATGTTAAATAATGGTGTTCCCAGCATGCTTAACAGAGATGTTAGATCACAATTGAAGAACTGCATGAGAGGACTCGGTTGTGGCATCTTATTCTCGAGATTTTCATTTGTCTGGATTCCCTACCAACAGACCTGTCTCTTTTGACATTTCCTGTGTCAAGCATGTGTTGCCATCCATTGACACCTGTTCCAAAGTACCAGAATCTTCTTTCCTTTCATCATCTTCTATAAATCTCGGTGCATAAGGTAAATATTCAAAGCACTAAAAACTGGAGCATGTCTATTTTTCCTGGATGCAAATAGCATGTCAAAGAATGTTTTCTCTGAGTTGAAAAGGTTAGAAGTGATGAGAGAAAAGATTCCCTTCCAGCATGAAACACGGAACCCACCCTCACTAGCATTCTCTCTCTGGGTTATTCCCTTGTGTCTCACATTTCAGCTCAGTTGTATCCTTCGGGAGTCAGGGGAAGGTAAAACTGACCTCAGGTGTCTTTTTCTTATTCTGCATGGTGACCGTGTTCACACTGCCAGTCTAGTACAATACAAAGAATCTCAGCATATGTCCTTTATGTGACAGGTTTTGTTGAACAAAACATAGAAATGAAGAGAATTAGGCTTTTGAGGAAATTTCCTCATGCTATAGCACCATTAGCTTCACAAACTAATTAAGAAGCATAAAATTCCAAGTCACCATATATAGCTGTCTTCATTTTCTGAGCCAGAAATTTGACCTCAGAGACTTGGGAACATCAAGTTATCCTGTGACAATGTGCAGACAGGCAGGTGTGGCACCACTGAGCTACATCCCTGACCCAGAAAGATACAGCTAAAGTTTAACTGAATCAACCTCTTCTTTCCTCCAAAAACTGTAGCTGAAGTAAAGTAACTCTTACGTTGTGGGGAAAAATAGTCTGCCTGTTGCCAGCCCTAAATCCTGCTCCAAATATCTCAAGCCTCCAAGACTTTTTGTATTAGTACTATTAAAAAGAACAGTGAACATTTAGATGGCAAGTCTTATAGATACTCCAGTTGAAAAGGAGAATTACATTAAACAAGTTGTCTAAATGTTAGGGAGTAAGAGAAATTTTTCCTCCATCTTTACAAATTGATTAATAAATTTCCTCATTAAAAAATACATTATTTAAATTCAAGTTTCTTCTGGCTTCTGCATCCACCAGGATTTTTTAATAGAAGTCATCTTCATCTTCATGGTACTGAGGATGAGATATACATTTTTCTGTGCCACATATATTTGTTTTTCTAAATACCACTGGAGGATTTTTTAAGTATGGATGCAGTCCTTAATTTGTATAATCCAAACAGATCAAACAAAACTAAGAAAACTCTAAAGGATATTTTCTAAAACATGCTCAGTGAAATACTAATTCCTTGAGATGTTCAAATAATATTCTGCGACAGGGTATCATTGATCAGTAAGCTCATGAAATGTTGGGCTATTCAAAATTAAACAGATTTATCCACAGAAGCAGCTCATCAATGCAAACATGCTCTGAGAATCTCTACAGAGATGAAACTATCTTTTCTTGGAACACCTTACAGGGCTAGTTCTCCATTACTAACTTTGGAAAATATAATCCTATCACTTTAATGGTGCATTCATTTTTCTTCATAAATGATTAGCATATGGTCATGCCTTTCACTTAAAAACCCACAAATCCATACTTGTGAAAAAAAAATACATTGTGTGATAATCAATACTGGTGTTGACATGGCCTAATATACTGCAAATATACTTTTCTGCAAGTATTTGGAAATAGTGATGTAGTCATGTTCTACAGCAATATCTTAGAGAATCTGCTTCCTATAATAATGTCTCTTTCTCTCTCTGTTCATGTTCCTCCCCCCTCAGACCCAGAACCACAGCTGGGCACGCTAATCCTTAGCAATGTTACTCCTGACAGCTTCAACGTGTCATGGACCACTCAAGCTGGGCTCTTTGCAAAGATTGTTATCAGTGTGAGCGATGTTCACTCACAGCTTGAGTCCCAGCAACTCACGGTGCCAGGCGACGCACAGCAAGCTCACATCACAGGCTTGGTGGACAACACTGGCTATAACGTTAGTGTGGCAGGGACCACCTGGGCTGGTGAGCCCACCAGGCCCCTCACTGCCTTTGTCATTACAGGTACTCACTTATCTGTTCTGAGTCCTGACTCAGGGAAAGGGGAAGAAGAGACAGGTATTTTACAGGAAAATTCAAACCAAAATAGGGTCTTCTTTCCAAATGTAAACTTCTGTACTCTCATTTTTAACTGAAAAATACAATTGTATGTATTTATGAGGTACAAAGTGACATTTTAATATTTATATACTCTAGTTACATGAGTTCAACTTCTTAGATGCCCCATATAAGTGAGATGATGCAGTATTTTTCTTACAGTATCTGGTTTATTTCCCTTAGCATAATGTCCTTCAGTTTCATTTGGATAGTCACAGATGACAGAATTTCTCTCTCTTCTAAGACTTATGGAACTTGATAGTGCCTATTTACTGTCATTTCTTTATCTACTGATGGGCATTTAGGTTGCAGTCCACAAGTACTCACAATATCCATGATATCACACATGAACTCCTAAGGGAAATAGTGGCTTTGTCTAAAAAAAGAGAAGGCCTTGGCAGACAGTTTAAGAAATAGAGACAGTGTTTCCAAATATGCATTAAACTTTCAGGGATTTTTTTTTTTTTTTTGGCCAAGTTTTATAAGCTGCTTTATCCACAACATGGAGATTTAAACTACAGTGAATCTGAGATTAGTAAAGGCACAGGCCAGGAATTTTGCTCATAAGTTGTGCTAAGTAAAGGTAGTTTATTAGCAGTTGAGTCCAGATCTACAATAATGTTTTTCTTAAAAAAAAAAAAAAAAAAAAAACACATTTTTAATTCCAGAGTGCAAGAAATTGGTAAAGGTTCAACCTAGGATGGCAGATAAATTCAAGGGTCATTTAAACATTATGCATTTATTGAAATGAACTTCTAACATCTCCTTGAATTACATAATGAAAAAGTTGCCTATCCTAAGTGCAAAGCTGCAAGTGATATCAATTTGCCAAAATCTGCAGCTTGAAAAAAACTCAGAAAATATTTAGAAATCTTTTATCGTCCACTAATGGTAACTCTCAAGAGACAGACTTTGCCATCTGATTTTCATACTGCATAAGTCTCCCAGTGTGCAAATTGCTCTAAGATATACCAGTAGGTACCATTATATATTTGTATGAAAACAGTATGGTGTACTAGAAGGGAGAGGATTTTGAGATGGAACCCCACCACATCTTCTTAGCCAAGTAACCTTGGCAAGCTCCTCACTTTTGATCGCCACTCCCCTTACACATGGAATGTGGACACACACATGTCTCTGGCATGCCATCTCAGAGATTAAGCCAGGCTAATGAAGTGTACCTCCCTGGCATCCAGTGAGTATTTTATAGATGCTGAAGCATTTCTGCTATCTGCCACCAATATGAAGAAAGTGGTACTGGTAAAGTAATCCACAAGGTCGAGAGTGTTGTTCTGGGATGAAACGTTCGCCTAGTGTGCACAAGGCCTTGTGCTCCGTCAAATAAATAAAGTTCTACAAATAAATAAATGACAAGCCTGGATACAAAAATAGAACTACGCAGTCACGACTTCCCTATTATCTGTCAGAGTAGAGGACATGATTTACCAGAAGATAAAAAAGTGCTTATTTTTCTCTGTCTGGTTATCTGATGTGAGTGAAATCCTTTAGATCAGCCTTCCTCACAATTTCTTAAGGAGGCTGGGAGGAGCAGCTAGGGAATGAGTACTTGACTGCCTTCAAGGAGAGGCAAGACCACAGATTCCATCAGGCCTTCACTTGTAGCCTCCTGCAAGACCTCCCACAGAATAGAGAGAAGAAAGGGAGCCTGAGTGAGTGCAGGGCTCAGGCATCCTAGATCCAGTTACAGTATTGTCTCTGCTAATCCGTAATGTGAAAAGACTGTGCTTTAAAAGCATATTGAAAAAGAAGAAAAAAAAAATGAACAAGAGGAACTTGAAAAAACAAGCCCTTGGTTGACTAATTAGCCTGAAAGCCCTCATTTTTGTTGGAGTTAGCTGCTTCGATGGCATGGAGGTACAGAGAGGCCAGTTATCAATGACAGCCGCTTCTTATCTAAACAAAACCAAGCAACAGAATTTGAGATGCTTGTCTGGCACACCCAGAAGACCTTTGACACAGTAGATGTGATTTCACCTTTGTCTTTGATAGAGTTATGGTTCTTGGGAATTCTTTACATGGAAAAAAATGCCAGAAAATAAACATGAAGTGATTCAAAATAACTCCAGGAAGTCCAAGCTGCAGCACAACTTAAGTGCTTAGGGAATGATGGCATTTTTTCCTTTATTCATTCAATCACCAAACACTTCTTTCTAAACATTTTTCTTTACATCCCATGGATTAGTCCGTGGGCATTAATGCAAGGTCATTAACTCTCTGAAAGTTTCCATTTAGCTATAATAGAAAAGAAAGCTCTAAATGAGATGCCATTGATGAGGCCCAGGCCATGGAACTCCCATCCCTTTGCCTCTCCAATAAAAAATAAACACGGTGAACATCTTTGAGTGTTGCTGTATGACAGAGGAGGTGCTGGACCCTCTCCACTAATCCTTTCTAAGTTTCAGGACTTGGCAGCCCTGATGGGCTTTACTAATTAGACATTGGCTCAGGATATGGAAAGAATATATAACTCACAGTCAAAACACTGTTAGTTCCTAGCTTAGCCATCTGGTAGAGGTGCCATCTTTGATTAGTCCTGGCCTCTCTGTTTCCTTAAATGTCATAGAGGTCAGGGAACAGGCAGGTAACAATACCTATCTCATAATGTAATATCATTGTGACTATTAAACAGGAAAAGGATATGAGGTCTCTCCAACTGAGAACCGTTCTTGGAATCTGAGCTGACATAAACTTAGTCCTTTGGGACTCGCAGTCTGAAAGACCCCTGGGCAGCTGGGAAGTAAGCACACCTGGGAAATGGCTGTTTGATGAATGAATGGATAAAGGAGGATGGTAGATAGATGTCCTTGCTTTCTAACTTTATCCAAGAAAATATAAATATAAAATATATAAAGTATAAAACTGCAAAATATAAATAAGCTTTAAAATTCTTCATTGGCCATAAACATAGATTTTTAATTTGGATACATTAAAAAAATCTTACAGCCTCTTATCTTTGCTAATGAGGATGTGTTTCTGATTGGTCTTATGGGCCAATTGATTCTGAATATGAAGTAGAAGTGAGATAGATATGAAGTATGCTGAAAGAATATTTGAAAAAAAAAAGTCAATCTGCTTTAAAATCCAGAAACTTTGACCCATCACACTAACCTGGGACTCTGGCCAAGTCAGTCAACTTTTTGAAATTCGATTTTGTCACCTATAAAATGGGAATAACATGTCTCCACTAGGCATGCTAAGAGAAAAACACTAGATGACAGCATCTGGCATCTAATAAACTCTTCCTAAATGTTCATTCTCTGAATATGTAGCACATTGGGTGATTTATTGGGACTCCATCATTGTTCTTGGAAACTTGTGCTGTCCCAGCAAAGTCAGCACGGCTAACCTGAGTTATTTTTACCCTCCCTTCTTTCAGAGGCCTTGCCCCTACTGGAAAACCTAACCATTTCCGACATTAATCCCTACGGGTTCACAGTTTCCTGGATGGCATCGGAGAATGCCTTTGACAGCTTTCTAGTAACGGTGGTGGATTCTGGGAAGCTGCTGGACCCCCAGGAATTCACCCTTTCAGGAACCCAGAGGAAGCTGGAGCTTAGAGGGCTCATAACCGGCATTGGCTATGAGGTTATGGTCTCTGGCTTCACCCAAGGGCACCAAACCAAGCCCTTGAGGGCTGAGATTATTACAGGTATTTCGATTCAAGTGAGCCATTCTCCCCTCTTCCGGGTCCCCTTCCGCATGGTCAGTCTCCAGGATCACCATGATTTTAACACTTGCCTTTTTCCCTGCTTCCTCCATCGATGTGGCCTGTTCTTTCATGTCATCCCACAATCCCTATGTTTTATGTATCTCATAAGCACTCCCCACACTCACCCCAGAAATGAAAAGGTCGAAATGTTTCCAGTTGGTGCCCCCACGTTCTTGTGTCCATGTCTTACCCATTGTTCCTATGTGCTGACTCCCCTGTGATCATCCTAGCTGTTCCCAGCTCCGTTTCAGCCTTCTCAGAAGAAATATACCAAAGAGTATATTTGGAAAACATATTTAAAACCTTTACCATCTTGAAATCTCATCTGTGTTCTTAACAAACTTAATGAGTGGGCTTGTTTTTGGTACTTTTTAAATTGGTAAGCACTAATATCAGAGAGATTCTCCAACACAAACTAAATCTATCATTTTCTCAAGACTAATACTCCCTAGAGAAAAACAACATTAACAACTTTCATAGTCAAAAATCTGTGTTTCCCAAAGTCTTTCTAGAGCTTACCAGCTCTATCAAGATCCCAATTGGTGAAGAAGTTCCACATTCAAATAAGATTAGGAGTCTTGTGTTAAATAGGATCCTTGACCATGGGGCTTTTTAGAACATCTTATTGTACATTGTGTATTTCCAAGAGGGTATTATTTCCCAAACCTCTTTGATGAAGAATAGCTTTAAGAAAGAAATCTTCCTTTTCTCTGAGCACACTTTGGGAAACTCAGTTTCAGATTTGCTTTCACCTTGAGTTTTGTCTAGTTAAGCCAATCCAAGATAAACTCCACAGTCCAGAGTATATACTTTGAGAGGTTCCAAGCCATCTGAGCCCTTATCTCATGGTTAAAAATGACACAAAAAGAAAGTGAGATGAGAAACAAAGTCAAGAGTAGGAGCCATCTTTAGTAAATCAGCTCCAAGAACAAAGTAGAAAGGATCATTACTTGTTAAAAGCCCTTTCTCTGGGGCTGCAGGGAAGTATCATCAGCAGAATCACCATGGGTAGTTCTACAGATAATTAATGCTGGTTTCTTTGTCCTTACAAAAAGAAAATACAAAGGTCTCACAGCAGATGGGCCCTCAGCCACTTGAAGACAGAGAGCTAATGTAAACAAGTTACTGGCTTTGAACTTGTTTAATAATGCATAGGAGGGGCCGATGTCAATTCCAGATGTAGATTTATAGAACTGCTTTTAGACAAAACTCACAGATGCAAGCACAATGTTTGGCTTGTGTTGAACGTATCTACCCACCCCACCCTTTCCCTCTCCCAGCCCTACTAGAATTGTTAATGCCAAATGAATTTATTTCTATATCTCAGGACACTTCTACCTGTGAAATCCGGGGCATCACTGCATATTGATATCCCCACTGGAGAGAAGACTGCACAGGCTGCTAAATGATATTCTCTTTCCTCCTTCTACCATTTTCTCTCCCCCTAGAAGCTGAGCCGGAAGTTGACAACCTTCTAGTTTCAGATGCCACACCAGACAGTTTCCGTCTGTCCTGGACAGCTGATGAAGGGATGTTCGACAGTTTTGTTCTCAAAATCAGAGATACCAAAAAGCAGTCTGAACCACAGGAAATAATCCTCCCTTCCCCCGAACGTACCAGGGACATAACAAATCTCAGAGAGGCCACTGAATATGAAATTGAACTCTATGGAATACACAATGGAAGGCGATCCCAGTCCATCAGTGCCATAGCAACAACAGGTACTGTAAACACCCAAGAGAGCACAGAGTAAAGTTCTGTCCTTGAGGCACTCCCTGCAGGACTGGGCAATCACAGGAGCTTTTGACACATTGGTTCCTCCAGTTACAGACCATGTTACCACAGACAATGAGGTGCGTCTTTACCCGAAAGAACAGGGTGCTATTCTCCTAATAAGGATGCCTGGGTTCACTGAGATAACTCTATAAAGCCCACAGCAGAGGTCTCGGCACACAGTAAGGGCTCAGCATGTCACAGCTGGTCACCTGGTCTCTATTGCATCATCCCCATTGCAAGTGTCCCATTTTTAAAAAAAATTACAAAGACTCATCTTCTCACCTGTTACCTGGTGGTATTTTGCCCCAGTGATACAGTTTCTGGTTGCTGGGCCAAACTTTTGGGTCTTCTTATGGAAGGGGCAGTGGAGAAGTAGTACCTGTACCTATAAGGATTAATATTTATAAAATGCTCCTGTGAGTAAACAGTACCATGATCAGCAAGGAAGGAAAAGCAAGCTGGCCAGGCTGGTAGGATACTTACTGACTCTGTTGTAAACAACCTGGCCACCTTAAAGCACAACTACATTGGGAAATAAAACCTTTTTCTGAGGCCAGAGATTTAGCTCAGTGGTTCTAGCGCCTGTCTTGCAAGCGCAAGAGCCTGGGTTCAATCCCCCAGTAACCACATACAACAATGCCGAGTATGGACACTCACACCCACTAGCTATTAGTACCAGGCGTGGTGGCTCATACCTGTAATCCCAGCACTTGGGAAGCAGAGGCAGGAGGATTGCTATGAGTTCAAGGCTGAGCTCAGGGCCACCCTGAACTACAAAAAGACCCTGTCTCAAAAAAAAAAAAATTTTTTTTTTAAATAAAACTTTTTCTGAATAAGCTGAGTAAAGAAAGGAAAGAAGATGGTTAATTATATCACTCTAAATCCTAAGACTTACATGACTCTTTAGAGAGAAAAAAGGAGGATCCATATCAGATAGGTAAATACTGTCAGAATAAAAGAGAGATGCTCCCTGAGGGATAGCTGCTTCCAAGACAAACTAGAGGAGAAAAAAGTCACCAAATCATAGAAAAACAGAGACCTGACAAAGATTGTAGCTCAGCCATTTCTGTTTGTACATGAAGAATCTGAGGCCCAGAAAGGTTCTGTAACTTGGCCGAGATCACACAGCTAGATTTGGAGTAGAACCCAAATAAGTACCTATTTTATCCCTACTATAGGTAAGCAAAGAGGATAGATGACCATGTCTTCCTTATGGGAAGACATAAAGCCCCACATTAGCCAAAACTCTCTAATCTTTGTGTAAAGATACATCTTTATTATGTTAAGTTTCAGGATTAGTAAGTTCCAAGAAATAACCCACAGAAATTTAGTCACTGTTTAGAGATGGAGAGAAAATGTGGAATCCAAGCAGCAACTCAGTGAGAAGGAAAGGCCTGCTGCTTCTGCACACAACTCCCCACTCCAGGCTGCAGGGCCAACAAGTCTCCTCCTCCCGCGGCTGCCCATAAAACAGATCAGACAGAGGCAGAGCCCAATTTCAACCTCAGTTTATAAACACTGCTCTTTAAAGTTTCCTTCAGATCCCTAATTTTGTTTTGCTGATTTTTTTTCTAGAAACCCTTTAGTTCTAAAGCAGAAAAAAAGAGAGAGAATGAATAATCATGAGGTGCTTGCTTTGTTTTGTTTTTAAGAACAAAAGAAAAGGCACAGCCTGCTCTTTGGCAAGACCCTCTTAGATTCCCCATGTCTGGGTCTTTTGAGTTCACAGCCAAAGAAAAGAGAAAGTGTGCGCATGTGTATGTGTACACAGACAAGTACGTTCCTGTGTGTGTGTGTGTGTTCTACTTACTATTAGAGCTTGGAGATAATACCACACATATTTATTATTTAGCCATCTCTCTATTGATGGGCACTTGGGCTATTGCTTTTATCATTCCTTCCATCTGTTAGTTCCTGTGCTTGCAATGACTTATTTCCCCTCTGTGGTTAGATGCCCTTCCTTGCAATAATCTTGGACTCCCTTAGAGAGAAGTTCTTTTTTCCTATAGGAGTTAAATGCCAGCCTCTCTCTCAACACCATCTTGAGAGTGTATAACAATCAGAAGGAAATTGCAGTAACTGGGCAAAAGGGCTCTGCTGTTCTCTTCTGGAGGCTTCTGTACCACACCGAGGGTCCTTGGGGTGAGGACCCAGAGGTGACCCTCCATCCTGTCCTCATGTCCATCTCACAGTACACGCCTGGAGCTCTCTTCCATCCCAAGGCCAACAGGGTAGTCAGCACCTCTTCTTCCTATTCCCACAACATGCCTGCACTCCTACCTGTCCCTTTCAACTCTCAGTTCTGGTCCAGATCAGATGAACTTGAAGACACGCACAAGAGTCACATTTACACCGTCTTGGGCCCTGGGTCGGTGAATCTGAAGAAAGAGCTGCTTGTCAATTCTCCCTCCTATAAGACCCAGGCTTTTAGGGCTCAACACAGCTGACTCTGATGCATACCATCCCCTGGGTACCATAAACATGATGCCACCCATTGCAGAGCACACACTTTGTGCCACATGCAACCAGGGACCTCCCTGAATCTTTAAGACACAGACAAACAGAGTACTGCATTAAGCCCATTTAACAGATGTGCAAACTAACACCCAAAAGACTGAAGCTAATATAGAAATCACACCCAAATTACTTCAATTGCAAAATTCTTGTTTTAAACTACACCGCATATAGCAGTTGTCAGTCCAAGAACTGATGCATATTCAGTGTGTAAGGCCATGTGAAAGGAGGTTTTCTTTTTAATCATCAATTGCCACATAATTAAAAACACTTGCTACAGGTTTGGAGAGGCAAATCGATTCACAGAGAAGATAGACCCCCTCCCCAACCTTATTGACAGTTTTTAGTAATTCCAGATATTCCCCTAATGGGAAATTAAAAAAAAAAAAACAGAATCCTTTGGAAATAGAGACAAGAAGCATTGCCTTGGTCCTCTCAACTTCTCAATACATGTGATTTACGTATTCTTTGCACTGCCATCCACTATATGGCTAGAGACTTAAGGGCCCCGTTCATGACAAAAGGAAACAGGCTAGAATCGCCTAGAAACCTCGTCCTTGCTGCGGGTTCCCAACATGGCTATGTTGTTACTTTAGTTCTACACAGCCATCTTCCCACTTCCACTTTTCCCAGGCAAATCCCTGGAGTGGGTGATGAGTGGGACCGTGAGTTCTTATGATGTCAAAGACAGGACAGTTATCATTATCATCTTATAATTTAAAAATGAGATTATTTGAAAAGAAAGCATTGGCCAGAAGACCCAACTTCTAAAATGTGCCATGTTCTACACCAGCAAGGTTTTCAGTGAGAGCAAAAATCAGAGTGACCGGGCTGGCAGATGTGATCCTCTGGGCTGTTTATGGACCTCATGGGGCTTTTTACTCAGTGGGTCTCAGCTCAGTATTTCTGAAGTTTACCTCCAAATCCAGAGAGTCCCACAGAAGAGTCACACAGGAAAGAAAATAAAGAAGACAGTACTGTCGTTTGCTGAATTCTTATTTTGTGCCAGAAACCATACGAGGGGTTTTACTTCCATTATCTCTGCTAATCCTCCAAACATTCCTGTGGTGCAGCCTGCTTTCCCCACTGGACAGATGGAGTAACTAAAGTTCACGGAAGTGAAGAGACTTGCCCTGGGATGCCCAGCCTCTCAGTGGTATTTGGACCATCAAGATCTTGCAGGCTCCTGAGACCTTGTGGTTTCCAGAGCTTTACAGAGAGGAGGGGGGAAAAAAGGCAGCCACAGAGTCTGGGGGTGGTTCTCAGGTCAAAAAAGAAAGCAGTGGGAGGAGATACATGTCTTGGATGAGATAAAAAGAGAGAAATGGGAAGGGGGAGGAAAGCACTGTCCCCAGATTTGTGTGGGTTTCCTAACTTACTGACCAATGTGGGTTGAAGAAAGAAAAAGATGAGGAAATGAGCTCTCGAGAGCCTGAAAATTGTTTCCTGAATTCCCTGTCTAAACACAGTTGGCTGAAGTGGCCAAAAGTCTAGGCCAAAACATACACAGAGAAAAGCCAGAGTAAACTGGCTTGGGGTGGGGACGATCAGGAGCAGAAAGATTCCCCTGGGCAAGAGTTTCCGCAAGGGAGACCCAGTGTCCAGTGGGGACTTCAGTGAGGGCTTGGCATTGCTTCCTGACTGTAGAACTCCTTTCAGTCCCAGGTGACAGTGGGCTGTCAAGGTCCTTGTCTACATGCATGTTTTTTCCAGGAGCCCCCGATGTACTCAGCTGCCCTGTTCTGGGACCTAGAAAGCTCACATCACCAGAATATTGGTTGTATACCAGAGCCTCACCTGGGTCCTCTACTCAAGGGTTACTATCACACTAGCTCTACCCCTTTTATTCTAGGGGTTTTCCACGTGAGAACATCACTTTCTACATTGAGTATTAGTATACATGTGTCAAGTCTGCATAATTTAATAAAAAGAACTAGAATGCAAAGATTTGAAAAAGTGCCAAAAAACAAAATAAAAAGAGAACACTTCTATCTGTGAAACATCTCTATCTCGCCTTCCTGGATGCCAACTGAAGTGCTAATATTCTCTTGAAGGGAATCAAGTGACTGTACAACAGCTCTAAACCCTATACATGGAATGAAAGGGTGATTATCTCTGTCAGGACACACTTTGGCCACAGGTCACACCTTCAACATCCTAAAGGCTTGGCTCAGACATCAACTGTAGGCACTAAATTTTCTTGGATGAGAGATTCAGGAAAAATCACTGATGGAAAATGCAGTTAACCCTATCTGTGTTTCTCTTGTGTTTCCACCTTGACAGCCATGGGCTCTCCTAAGGAACTCATTTTCTCAGACATCACTGAGAATGCAGCCACTGTCAGCTGGAAGGCACCCACTGCCCAGGTGGAGAGTTTCCGGGTTACCTACGTGCCGATGAGTGGAGGTAGCAGACTCGGGGGGATATGGGGAGGGATCGTGGAGGGTTTGACCATGGAGTAAAAGAAACCATGATTACCCCCAAATATTATGGCTAAAGAAAAACCACTTCCTTAGTTTTGAGACTACCAGAAGAGATCTCATTTGTAAAGACCTATAAGATCCTTGAAAGAACCATCCTTGGGAAGATTCATTTTATGAAGATCCTTTCCAACCTTGAAATTCATCCCCAGTGGTCTTTTTCTTAAATAGTTATGAAAGATTTTATATACAGTGTCCTTTTCTCCTTGAGCATACTGATCCTTATTCTGGTGAGACGGTGCCAAACTCTGTGTGTCTCATGACAGAATGGGGAGTTAGCAGAGTGGTGAATTCTAGCTCACGATACGGGACTGTGGTGGAGATCTCAGGGAAAACGCACAGTGCAATCTGTCTAAAGATATTTTAGCAGAGAGTAAGCTTTCTGTCACAAGGTATGAAAAGAAAGGCTAGTTGGTGGCAGAAGTGCTGATGCAGCTCTATGGAGAGTTTGGCCAACTGGTTTACCAGCTTTTTATCAAATTCTAAAATATTTAAATTCTGGACTTGCTGAAAAATGTAAAGGCAACAAAGACAACTATGATCATCTTTTTATTAGAAACAGAATTTCTGTATAATTCTCAACCAAAATAATGGGTATATACTTCAGATGTACATTATATAGTGAGCTTTCCATATACTCTTTGGGGAAAAATAATAAAAGAAAATAAAATTTGCACAACATGCCAGCTTTCTATTGAACGGAAACTTGCCATTTTTAGTATGTTGTGACTTCATTTTTTTTTTCCTCTCCTGGCTTGGCTTTTGGCATCCGCACCAATGGAAAAAGCATTATACAGAAAGTAAGGCCTTTTCCCTTGTGCCAGAGAGTGGGATAAAATGAGAAAAAAGCCAACAAAATGGTATTGGAGAAAGATATCATTTCACTCCTAAGCGGGACACACCCATCCTCGGGGCCCCGAAAATGAGTGTCTGTGAGGTTCGCACTGAAGACGGTGCCTCTCTGTGTTCCAGGGACACCCTCCACGGTGACAGTAGATGGAAGCACAACAGAGGCCAGGCTGAGCCAGCTCATCCCTGGGACGGAGTACCTCGTCAGCGTCATCGCCATGAAGGGCTTCGAGGAGAGCGAACCTGTGTCAGGGTCACTCACCACAGGTATGTTGAGTCAGGTTTTTCAGAGTCTCCGGCTCATGCTGTGTAGCTTCTCATTTTCATCCACAACAGGGAGAAATCCTCAGGGAAAGAGAACTACATTTCAAGTGCCAAATGTCCCCTTTCTGACCCATCCCTGTCTCAGATGAGCTGGGGGTCCTTAATCTCCTTAAACTCCAAGGCCTCTATTGTGGAGATCAAATGACTCTAATACTGATGGGTTGATATTCAACTATGCAACCTACTGGCTTTATAAGCCCCCTGATAATTCCTTTGCATCTGGCTTCCTTCTCTGTAAAATGGGTACAGTTCTGCTTTCTCCATATAGTTGTAAGAATCTATGAATCTGATGTTTGTGAAAGCTCATCTGCAGCCTCCTACCTTCCTCCAGTGCCCGGAAGTGCAAGGACCCTCCAACCGGATGCTTCACACAGACCTGCAACAGGGCCAGTGACAGACTAGCTACTTCCTATTTGACAGCTCTTGCATTCTGGGCACAGCTGCTGTACTCCTTACGTTTAGTCCCTCTAGTTACAATTCTCATTTTACAGAGGAAACAACTGAGCCTTGGGGATGTGACTAAGTGACATAATTAGTATTTACACACTATTGGACCAAATTTGAACTCAGGTCATTCTGCCTACAACCCATGTTCTTGTAAAATAAAGAGCCATTCCCCTACTGAGACCTGAATTGTTCAGTAGGCTGTGAAGAGGGGAAATAATGAATCTCACTGGGAAAAGAATAAAGTGGAAAATGTCTCTTCAGACAGCTTTGTCTCTAAACAATTTACCCTTTGAGATATGAGCAATTATCCAGGCCAGTCCATTAAAGACCCAAAGAATGGGCTTCATAGGAAATGTTAAAAATATCCTCATCGCCTAAAAGAGTCGATAATACACAATCAAAATATCCCATCTGAACCCAGAGTCCTGTCCTCCCGACCACACAGGCCTTTATTCTTCTAAAGAAGTCTTTCATTCATGAATTCTCCACAGTGGCAGATCACAAAAGCTGGGTGTGTTTCCTCCCAAGTCCCTACTGACACCCCCAATTAAAGTGGATTCAGTACATGTATGGTGAAACAGGAAGGGAGGAGCAGAAGACAGTGGGAGCTCCAAAGTGTCCTGCCCGCCTGGACTCTCAAGCCAGTTATTTAATCTCCCGAGGCTCAGGTCCCTCACCTGGGGCAGGAACTTAAGATGGCTGCCCTCAGCCTCCAGGGCTGCGGTAGGGTAACTGAAGAGTAAGTGCAAAAGCAGGAGGGAAGTAGCCAAGTTTGGTTGGCTTCCAAGAAAGGGATAGTGAGTGTGGAAAGGGGCCAGTTGGAAGAGGGCAGCGATAAATACCCCCTTCAGTATCTTTCTCAGCACACGTCATCTGAAAATCACACTTAACTCCAAATAACTTTAAGAGGCATATTAATAATGTCTGTTGTTCCTGGGAGCTTTCCCCCACATATTTTACACACCTTACCTAGTTAGACCTTATTCCAGCCTCACTTTGACAACTGGAGAAAGTGAGGTCAAAGGCTATTAACCTTCCTGGGAGCACAGAGGCACCAGGCAAGGAAGCCACGGTCGAGCCCGTGACCATTAGCCCTTAGAGCTTGACTTCATCTGACCTACAAGACATCGAACCAGAGTAATCTCTCAAACCCCAAACAGCCTTAGGCAGTCTCAGCGCTGTGAGACTCCTTTGACTGTGAGTTTCTTCCATGGGAAAGGAGGTATGAAGCCAGATGATCATTTTTGTCACATGTCCAGCACTTTTTACATTATACAGCACTTGTCCACCCAAATATGTGAAAATCAAAATGACATTGAGGATAAAGTATCCAGATTCATCATCTCCATTTCAGAGGGGAAGGAACAGAGATCCAAAGGAACCCAGTCAACAAGGGAAAGAATCGTGACTCAAACTCCACATACCTGACAATGTGACTAATATCAGTGTGTAGATGCTAGAGCAGCTAGGGTCTGGTATCCTCCCCCCACCATGACCAACCTCTCTCCTACCATCTTTCTTTGCAGCTCTGGATGGCCCATCCAGCCTGGTGACAGCTAACATCACTGACTCTGAAGCCTTGGCCATGTGGCAGCCAGCCATAGCCACAGTGGACAGTTACATCATCTCCTACACAGGCGAGAGAGGTAAGATCTGGCCCAAGACTCTCCTCATTCCAACGTGTGTGACTCTCGCTCGATTCTGTTTTCCATCCTCCCTCTCCATGCTGCATTTGGGCACAGGATGACAAAAATGCATGGGTAGGTTGAAAATCCAGCACTGTCCCTGTGGTGTTCACTTACAACCTTGAGTGTGGTAGGCTGTGCAAAAAGCAAGAGGCATATCTCACCCTGTGTATATTCCTGGCCCTTTCTTTCTGTCCTGTTAAGACTCTTTTACCATCAATACAAAATTCCCTTTCTAGAAAGCAACTCTTGTGCTGGAGTCCAGAATCTAAAATCTTAGATGACATCAGGTGGTCCTGGGGGTGCTGGCTCCTCAGAAACCACAAGAGAGACCAATGCAAGAAAATTTCATTGAAAAGTCTGAAATTATTTTTCTTTGTTTTTTTTTTCAACCACTTGCCCTCATTTACCCAGTCGGCAGATTATAGGACCTGCCAACCATAAGCACAGGAAAGTAAAACCCAGTACAAATGACAGAAAAGAGAGCCCTTGTCAATGAACCTATCCATAATTTAGTAATGAGCTACTATGGAAAGAATTTCACTGCTTAAATTTCCAAGAATGTGTAGGTCTTGTGTTTTATGGCTCCATTTTGTTTTCATCTCAGTGATAATACGAAATGGCATCATAATCTCTGCCCAAGGCCTCTGAAAATTTTAATTAAGTCCTGGCATAGACCTGAGAGAGTTCTCTGTAAGGACAGAGTCCAGATGGGGTCAGGACAGGAGAACTCGAGTTTATTCTTTCAGGCTGTAATTCTTGTCTCAAAGCCAAACTCTTCAGACACAGGAAAGACAGTGTTGCCTAAAGAAGATCAGGGTACAGTTCATGAAAATCAGGAAAATTGTAGACTCAGGACGAAGGAAAAGCCGGGGCCAGAAAGGAGGAAGGAAGCTTATAGATGATGAGATAAGGTAATCAACTGCTTCTCTCAGCTTTCCATTACTATGACAAAATACCTGCAAAAATCAAATTAGAGAAGGGAAGGATTATTTGAGCTCAAAGGTTTCAATCTGTGGTCACGTGCTCCCATTGTTTTGGGCCTTCGACAAAGAAGAATATCATGGCGGAGAGCACGTGGTAGAAAAGAGTTGCTCATCACACAGTGGCCAGGAAGCAGATAGAGAGATAGAGAGACAGACAGACAGACAGACAGAGTGAGAGACTGGGGCCAGGATCCTAATGCACCCTCTGAAGACATACCCCTCACTATTACTACTTGCTACTTTCTCCAACTGGACCCACCTCCTGAGGTTTTTACCTCCTCAAAATAGTTCTTGAGCTGGGTACCAAGCCTTTCATATATGGGCTTTAGGAGAACATTCCAGATCCAAACTATGATACCAGTGTGTCCCAGTTTTCCAGGGGCTTCCCTAGTTTTAGCACTAAAAGTGCTATACCTGAGAAGTCCTTCTGTCCTTGGCAAACCAAGATGCTTTGTCTCTCTCAACTAGAAAATGAATACATTCACCATGGGATGGTGGCTTGGTCTCTAGCACTGGGCATGATTGACCCCAGTGGGCCCAAGAGGCTGTACCAGACGCTGGGGCATCTGTCATAATTCTAACCCCTCAGCCTTAAGGATTTTGTGACCCTTGATTGGACAACATATGGTAATTTATAAAAAGATGCATCTTGAAAAAGAGGGGGAAAAAACATTAAGAAAAATTGAATTCAGGTAGCCTGAAGGTTAGGGATGGTACTCTGAATCCTCCTCTAGCTCAGTACAGTGTCTGAACCACAAGGCTCTTCCAGCCAGGACACAGCATGGAAAAACATCTCCTGACGCACAGCTCCTCTCCCTTCTGATGTGGTGCCTGGAAAATCCAGTCCTGTAGGATCAATCCTCTGTATATGAGGGGAGGACTCAAGAGAAGGGAAAGGGTCTGAGTCATTTCAGAAATCAAACCTGCCTCTCTGCTGGGTCACCGAAAGTTTCTGTTAGGAGGAGGTGTGTACACTGCCAAGACTCTTGATCGCTTGGACAGCAATCAGTAATGGCCCCGGTATGTGTGTTTTACATTTAGTGCCAGAAATTACACGCACAGTCTCCGGGAATACCATGGAGTATGCTCTGACTGACCTTGAGCCTGCCACGGAATACACACTGAGAATCTTTGCAGAGAAAGGACCCCAGAAGAGTTCGGCCATCATGACCAGGTTCACAACAGGTACAAAGACAGAGAGCGGACGAAAGCTCTACCACTGAGATGTTTCCCCACCACAGGCCTGGAAGGGTGGCCTCTGCCAGCCCCGCCTGCTCCAGTCAGCCCCTTGCAATGTGGTGACAGCGGTGCCCCCTCAGAAAGGACTTGAAGAAACACACCACTTCCTCTTCAACTCAAATGACCTTGTTCTCCCCACAGACAAGGAAAAGATCTTAAGAGGAGAGATTTTTAAGTGGAAAAACAGTCTCCCTTGGCCCTAAACCCAAAGTTTAATGATCCATGTTCCAGGCAGGGAACTTTATTTGAAAAGAAAGATTTTTTTCAGATGACTTTTCCTAGATGGCCAGTGGGGTCTTATGCATTAAGAACTTTTTTTTATTTTTATAAATTTCAGAAATCAGAGAACTAGAGTGAACATCTTCTCTGTGGGGGTGATCACTGATATGAGCATTCATCTGTCTTATTTATAAACAAGGTAGATGGTAATGATCATCTCCCCAAATTCCACCCAAAGCCAACCAGGACCATGCTGGGGTCATGGAAATCTCCATCTTTAGACAAGGAAAGTTCTTGCCCCAAATCACACCACTCAGTGGAAAGGAAGGGACCTAAGCCCAGTCCTGTTGATCCTCTCTGTCCTGCACTTGCTGACTTATTTGATATTGTCTTCTCCAGACCTGGATTCTCCCAGAGAGTTGACTGCTACTGAGGTTCAATCAGAAACTGCCCTCCTTACCTGGCGACCTCCCCGGGCCTCGGTCACTGGTTACCTCCTGGTTTATGAATCCCTGGACGGAACAGTCAAGGTATCTTGAAGTTCAGAAACAACTCCCTGCTGCTACTTGAAACATGTGTGCAACTTTCAAAGCAGAGACAATTACCTGATGCCGTTTCCCAATCCAGTACAACAGAGAGCTGAAAATAGTAGGGACTTTTGAATCATACATTCCAGCCCCTCTCATTTTAACCAGCTCCTCCTTCCAGAACCACTACCTACAAGATTTTGAGAATGTTTTAAGTGCTGGGTTCTTTATTATTTAATGTTAAATTGAGCAAATATCTAGAACTTTCTGCCCGTTTTATCTCAAGGTGACAGCATTACATGACACGGTACAACATATTTCACCAAATCTTTACAACAATGACTCCTCATACTGTTTACATCCATATACTTAGATTCTGTCCCCCCATGGACTTTCTTTCACTTTTATTATTTTCAGTAACAGTCTACAACCATACCACCCTGAACTCACATAATCTCATCTAATTTGCAATATCTTTAGACCTTTAGACAGTTGGGAATATTTTTTGAAAGCTTCCTTTCCAAATGCGCTATTGGATTTTTTATTCTGGTCATCTTACCTTGTATTTCCAAAGTCTTTTACTTACCCTCTGTATCTGCAGCTTGTTCTAGCATCTTATTTGCAGATCATGTATTGTGTTTTCTTTATCTCTAAAATATGTTATTGTCATTTCATTCTAGAATGGAATTTTTTTCAGTTTCTTTTCTCTGTTTTATTATTTTAATTTGGATTAAAAAAATAATAATGTTGTCTCCCTTTTTCAAGTTAAGAGTCACCAACCAGAATCTATTAGTCCTAGTTTATCTTTCCGTACTTGGCCCAAGAAAGAAAGAGTTGATTGGAAGTTCCAGCTGGCCAGGAGAGCTCACCAGCTGTGGGACTCAACACAAAGAGACCCATTAAGTACCAAACAATTTTGCTGGGGCGTGCCGGATATCATTATCACAAATCCCAGGCTCTCACTGTAACAGAATTTCACTCCATCTTATGATTCTAGAACATTCAGCTTCCCTGGCAGTTGGACCTGGTGGATTTGACTTTTGAGCCCCTTCTGTGTCTTAGTCTTTCCAAAGAGTGAACCTCACCCTTCCATCTGGACCAGAAGTAGGTTGGGAAAATCTTGGATTATGTTTCTTACACAAATATTTTAAATAGTTCAGCCACATGCTACACTGCACTCAAAGGCATCTTTGATTTTGTATGTATCTATCATAGACTTGATAGACATTGCCCAGCCTGTGACAGCTCTGCTACTCTAATCACTGAGCCCCAAGCTCTTGCCATCTGACTTCTCGGGGGTTGCCTTATTGCCCACTTTGCATCTACCAATTTTCTCTTGACATGTCACACCTGTTGTTTTCTCAGTCCTCTCTTCTTTGTGCTTCACACCTTAACTGCTTCACTTTTACTTTAGTGGACATTAGAAGCAAGAAGTGGTAAAGAGGCACATCAGACATATTACATTTAAGCAAAAGTAGACATGTGTTAGTAGTCCTCTCATGGCCATTCCTGTAGTTGCTATGGTGTGAACTCACTCAGTATGACCGGAAACAGGGCTCTGGTCTTTAAAGTGTCAACAGTGTTCAGACATTCCACTCACAGATGTCTGTGGTCCCCTCTGAGACATCCAAGACCATGTCTACCTCAGTTGAGTCTCAGTCCAGGCTACTCGAATTACTTAGAACACTTTGCACAGCAGCCCAGAAAGCTGATAAGTAATTATATCCTCAAGTACTGCAGTGAGCCTAGCTTTCACCTAACAATCGATCCTTCCTCAGGGACCAGATCTGAGAGCCACATAAAGGTCGCTGGTATTAAATGGGAACTCACTGTAGTTTCCTCTTCTTGCAAGTCCCATCCCCAGCTTTACCTTTCTTGCTCAAGAAAATCACCCTAATAAAGAAGAGCCTCATGTAAAGATTTAGGAGACCAAGATAAAAGATCACCCTCTGCTGAGAATAAATTATGAAGTAGAAGCAAGTCTCATAGCTTCACTGTACTCAGTTTCCCTATTGGCAGTCAAGGTGACATAATACTTCCCAGTTCCCAGGATGTAAGAGAATTTCCAGTAGCCTTGACACTCCCATTACTGCTTAATTCCAGTCAACTGTATGTGTGGGTTATAGAGAGCCATGTTGCTAGGTTTACCAGGATGTAGGTTGAATCCAATCTCAGACACCAAGGTCATCTGCTAAAAAGAATTACAATATAGGGAGAATACTTGGAAAGGATGAAGTTGTCTTGAAAAATGAATCTGAACCATTCCTTTTAGACAGCAACTCAGGGACCATCCGTGTGGTTAGAGTGGGCACCATATCTGTCTCTCCTAGATAGATCTGTTCTGGAAAAGTCATGCTAGGTCAGCTCAAACCTTAGTCATGCTCCATCTTCGCACTCAAGACGTTCCCAACCTGACTTTGCATAAGAATTCTCTGGAAGAACTTCTTACATACACACCTAGCCAGGTCTTACTTCTTTCCATGAAGGCTCAGTTAGTCTAGGACCAGGCGACATGTTGTTTTATAACTTCTTCCCACTGATAAAGAGCCATACTTAGCAAAGTCTTTTGCCCTATTTACAATTCACCTTGCCACCAATATAAGTTTTTTTTAAAAAGCAGAGCTGGGTTTATATCTTCACGGTTCAACCACCTTTCAGAACTTTCTATTCCTTAAAATGATAAGCTTCCAGTTTTATAGCTTGATATTTAAGGCCCTTCATAATCTAGTCTTCTCCTACCTTTTCTATTGTTCTTCCATCTGAAACCAAGTATACTTAGACTATTGCTTCTTCACATTATTTTAATTTACTCCACCCTAGCTGGCCCCAGGGCCTTTGCGTAGGATGCCTCCTCTTTATCTCTGATACTCCAGTCATGCACATAGAACCTGGTTCTGAGTGGGGGCTGGGTGGCCTCCTGCTGGACAGATAAATAGAGGCATCCTCCTCATACACTCTGAGAACATCTGTGGTCAAACCATTTCTTTTCTGTTGCTCTTAGGAAGTCATCGTGGGTCCAGACACCACCTCCTACAGTCTGTCAGACCTGAGTCCATCCACCCACTACACAGCCAGGATCCAGGCACTGAGTGGATCCCTGAGGAGCAAGCTGATCCAAACTGTCTTCACCACAAGTGAGGAGGTCTTGGGAGCAGCAGGGACTTGCAGCTGAACTTTGTGCAATGGAATCAGCCTTCTCTCTTTATGTTATATTTCTTAAACAAATCTGAAAAGTATCAGTTGCCTGCTAGTCCTTGGAAGACTGAGATCTGTGGGTGTAGGAAGATGTGGGTATCCAGGTGAAAGGACAGGAAGGCAGATGGGGAGCCTGTTTGGATTTAGTCCTCATCTCTGCAACTCACTGAGAAATGTCCTATAAGCTGCCTCAGTTTCTTAATCAACACAGTGGGATTCATAAGCATCCTTTCTTCCCCAGAACTCAGCAATGGCTAATGAGACAGTGTATTTGAATTCCCAGGGCAGTGTATGGCCCCTATACTGTCAGATTCAGTGTGCATTCAAGGTCTCATCGGACCTCCTTCAGCACTTCAGTTTTTACAAAGCCTATCCATGTTCAAAATGACAAAAGTCCCTCCTACCAAACCAGAACAGTGAACAATAATTATTACACCTAATTTCCAGTGGGGAAATGGAGGTTCCCAGAAACTAAATGAGCTGTCCAAGGGTACCCAGGGTCAGAGCTGGGTCAGGGTCCCAAGCTCCAGCAGCTTCCCCAGCACCTACCTCAAGGCATCTTCTGCAGGTCGATGGGCAGGTTGCTCCATGGCTAGTAAGAAGATGCATCCATCCATGTGGAGGGGAAGCATGGCCTTTGTGGCTGCCTCCTGCCCTCCATGATTTCCTCAATGGTCATTCTTCACATGTCCACCCAGGAGGATGCTTCCTTTTCTCCAGCTCTCAGGGAACATAAATGATGCATGAACATGAATGTTCCCGAAAGATGCGTGCAGACCAGGGCTGTGAAATAACCAAGAAAACAGCTAATGTAGGCAAAGTACAGTGAGGAGATATTGTCAGGTGAAAGAAAAGAATTGCTCTATCATTTCTCTAGTCACCTGTTACTATGGCCCCCCAAATTGTCCATTTTTATGAAGTTTTTAACTTTTTCTCAAAATCTTGTTTTAGTCAAGATTTCCAGACTCGTAACAGTGAAATAGCTCCTCCAGAAGGCCAAGGGCAGCCTCAGAACTCATGTCTTTGTCTCAGAATTCTCTGGAACCTGAGACGCATCCAGACTGCTGCTTGAAATGCATTTGTTTGCAGAGCTCAGAGCTCCAAACTTGTATCACAGTCTCAGAGCAGCCTGTACCTCACTAGAATGCTCTGCTCTGCGGTGGGCCACCCACCAGGCACCAGAAACGCAGCCAGCACCACCAGCACCTGATGCAGTACTTTTTCAACAGCTCTAAGAGCCTTGCATCAGCATCACTCACAGCTTGTCAGTAGGGGGGACTGAATAGGTCCTTCCCGTCACTACTTTTGACCAATAGCTTCTCTGCAAAGTAGATTTCATCCCCTTCTTGTCTGGGAGGCAACAGAGAGGTGACTGTGTCTGCCCTCCCACATAGGAATCAAGCCAATAAATAGTTGAACTGCAGTCTGGAAGCTCCTAGCTTAGTCCTCCAGCTCTGAAATTCACTATTTCTCCTTTCCCTGCAGTCGGGCTCCTGTACCCCTTCCCCAGGGATTGCTCCCAAGCAATGCTGAATGGAGACACGACCTCTGGCCTCTACACCATTTACCTGAACAATGACAAGGCCCAGGCCCTGGAAGTCTTCTGTGACATGACCTCTGACGGGGGTGGCTGGATTGTGAGTATCATGATGGATTCCAGAGTTTTCAGACAGGGAGCGCAGGCACTCTGGGGGAGGCAGTGGTGATGTCCTCCTCCCTATGCACGCTGACACCAACTGCACGGGGCTTTGAGACAGTGGAACGAGGGAACCTTTAAACCAAGAAATGGAAAGAAGCTCTGGATGCAAAACAACAGGAGAAATAATCCTCTCCTAATGAATCTCATCCGATCCTCCCCAAACAACTCTGTACATATGACAGTCAGCATCACACCCATCAGTTATTAGCAGTGGTTCAGCCCTTATTTTCTACCAGGCCCTTTCCTAAGAGTTTAACTGGGTGCTCTTAAACTTTAGTTCTAGAGAAATTTTAGATTTGTAGCAAAATTTGTAGGAAAGTAGAATTCCCATATACCTCCGCATATTCACACAGTGTCCACCACCACCTCATTATCGATATCCTCCACCAGTATGATGTTTGTTAAAATGAATGAACCTACACTGACATATCATTATCACCCCAAGCCCGATAATATTTTGGTCCCCATTTCTCAAGTGAAAACATCATGCATGGTTTGAGGTCAGAGAGAGTCACATGATTAACAGACAGAGCAAGCACGGGTGCTTTTTCCCTGACCTAACATTTCTTCCTCTCAGAAAGTAGCTCTCTCTTCCCTTCAAGTTCAGGGGCATCCAGATGCCTTTATTATGTTTACAGGTGTTCCTGAGACGCAAAAATGGACGTGAGGACTTCTATCGAAACTGGAAAGCCTATGCTGCTGGATTTGGAGACCGCAGAGAAGAATTCTGGCTTGGTAATGAAGCTCTGTGGGTTTCTGTACAAAACACCCACTCCTGCCTCCCTTGGCATTTGTTGTAACCACAGTGACCTAAATGGAGAGGAATGGATTAAAGGAAAGATGTTCTGCTACTAGGAGGTCTGGTGATAGGTACAGACTATCAAAATCCCAATGCAAGAGACTATTAAAAAGTTTTGGGTCACTAAAAATGGAACTCCAAGGGCCAACAGCCAGCCTTATGAATTAACCTGGACTTAAATCAGTCACTAAAACATTCACAGAATTGTACTCACTGGTAACGGTGACTGAGTCTTTCCTGTACTCCAGTTACAGATGGATCCCTTATAACCAGAACCTGAACCTCTGGACACTCCCACAAAATGCAAACTTCCCCTCCTGTCCATGAGGAAGCAGATCCTCAGAGAGGCTGAGTGTCTGGCCCAGGTTCTCAGCGAGCTATTGAGCTGCACTTTAAAATCTCCCAAGTCAACATCGCCATGCCATCATCTACTCATCTATACACCCACGCCACTCACACCTCCTAACAACCCACCTGCACAGAGCCCTGTTCGATGTACCACTGCCTGCACCTGGCAATATTCACCCCAGTGCAGCCTGTTGCCTTACATGTGTAAGGATTTTCAGAATTTAAAGAAGGCCTCTACCCTGATTGCCTCTGATTTTCACAATATGCTAGGAGACTGGAAGGGCAGTGATGGGAGCCTGATTTTACCTGAAACTCAGAAACATCAGATATTTTGCCTGGTATTGAACAGCAGGACAAGTCTCCAGCAAGTCTCCACACTTTTTCCAGTGTACCCAGTTGATGCTTTTACTGGGTAGAATAGAAAATAATAGCCTCAGTCCTCTGTGCTTCCTTTACAACCTCTGCCTGTTCTCTGCAGGGCTGGATAACCTAAGCAAAATCACAGCGCAAGGACAATATGAGCTCCGTGTGGACCTGCAAGACCATGGGGAGTCAGCCTATGCTGTTTACGATAGGTTCAGCGTGGGAGATGCCAAGACTCGATATAAGCTCAAAGTGGAAGGGTACAGTGGGACAGCAGGTATGGGACAGAAAACTTCTCCTTTCCTTTCCTTTCCTTTTCCTTTCATTTCCTTTCTTTCCCTCCTTCCTTCATCCTTTTCCTTTTCTTTCCTTCCTTGCTTGCTTCCTCCCTTCCTTCCTTCCTACCTTCCTCCATTTACTGAATCAATCAATACTCAAACATGTACCAGTCAAGATACTAATCCAGAAGAACTATAACTGAAAGAATTGGGAAAATATTATAGTCCTTGACACATGGAGTAGGTTGAACATCGGGCGATTGGGGTTGACTTGTAATTCCACATGAAGAAGACAGAAGGG
This sequence comes from Petromus typicus, assembly GCA_004026965.1. Classification (NCBI taxonomy): domain Eukaryota; kingdom Metazoa; phylum Chordata; class Mammalia; order Rodentia; family Petromuridae; genus Petromus; species Petromus typicus. Next base: position 94,518 of record PVIR01001945.1, read on the forward strand.
GTGATGGAAAAAATATAGTTAATATTTAAAATGATTTTAAATTTATTATAGTAAAAGATATATTGCCAAGAAGGATGGGATAAGTATATTCCAAAGGAGGATGTAGTATTTTGAAGGGGCTTAGTTGTGTTTTTCACTGTAACAATTTTTCAACTGAAGTATGTACTGTATTTTTTGATCATCTCACATGCATCTTTCTCATCTGTTCTTATCTATAAATTGAAAGAAAAATGGTTGATCTAAATTCTTAATCCTCATCTAACCCAGTGCTTTGTTATGATCTGTAAAAGACCCCTTGGGGATGCTGCTGAAGTATAGACCCTGACCCAGGAAGTCTGGATGGGACTGAGAAGATCTTTATTACAAGCTCCCTGGTGACTGGTATTACTGGTGTACAGACTGCAGTTTGCATAACAATGTACTCTGTCACCTAACTGCTAATGTGTCTTCTAAGATATCCCTTCCACGTGGTCATCCAGCTGCAGTCTGCAGGCCCACGTGTCTAGAAGTTCACTATCCTGCCTCTCAAATGGCTCTCTTGTTTCTTGTGTGGCTCACAATCCTAGTTCTAGCTTTGAAAGCTTTCACTTGACGTGGTCTCTGTACAGTTTGCACTAGAGGGGAAGTAAGCAACGAAAGACTGCACTAAGGTCCGCTGGATATCACTGGTTTTTGCAAACATATCACTTGCATTATCTCCATTTAGTCCTCACAAAATCCTTTCAAAACGATCTGGTCATAAAAATTAAGAAACAGTCTACATTCCCAGGAAAAACGGAAAGTGTTCCTTTCTCTCCACATCCTCACCAGCATTTATTGTTGGTTGCTTTCATAAAAGCCATTCTTTATGGAGTGAGATGGAATCTGTGTTATTTTCATCTGCATCTCTCAAATAACCAATAATACTGAACATTTCTTCATATATTCCATAGCTGCCTTTATTTCTTCATCTGAAAAATGTCTGTTCATTTCAGATGCCCAGTTTTGAACTGAGTCTTTAAATTTAGAGGGATTGATTTTTTAAAAAATTCTTTATATACTCTACATATGTAGACTAGTGCAACCACTATGGAGATCAGTCTGAAGATTCCTTTAAAAACTAGGACTCAAGGTCCCATTTGACCCTGCTATTTCCCTGCTAGGTAAATACACAAAAGAATTAAAAGAATCATACCACAGTGACATATGTGCACCCGTATTTATTGGAGTTCAGATTGTGATAGCTAAATCTTAGAAACAGCCAAAATGCCCATCAATGGGAGACTAGAGAAAGATGTGGGGATTTTTATAACATGGAGTATTACTCAGCCATAAAGAATGATAAATTTGAGTCATTTATACTCAAATGGATATACCTTGAGTATGCACTCATAAGTGAAATAAATAAGACACAGATGTATAAATATCTTTTCTCTAGTATGAAAAACTGAAGGTGTGAATGAATAAAGGTACAAAATGTGTAATAGGTATTGTGAAATAGGATGAAAATGTGCAAAAAGAAAAGAGAAAGGGTGGGTAGGGAAAGGTAAAGAAGGGAAAGAAAAAACTTGATAGTAAAAAAACAGGAAACAAAGCTTATGTTATATAGGGGTGGGGATTTTAGGGAGAGCAAGGAAAAGGGGAAAATGAGAATCAATATGTGTTACATGCAGGTACAGACTCTCAATGTTGAATGTGATCATAATGTATTAAATGTACCAATGAAGTCAATTTTAAAAAGTTAGGAAACTGGCCCAAAAGAGCTCAGGGACATGCCCAGGTAGAAACAGCAGTTAGAAGGGGAGAGGAATGAAGGAGAAAAATGTGGCCAATTGTTTTCTTGATTTCAAGAAGGCATCAACTGAGCTGAGGGAGCAGACTATCACCCGCAAGCCATGCCTGCTTTGGGTGGCTTTCTTTCATGCTTATGAAAACAGAAAAGACAGAAGCGGTGTCACATTTCCAATCCCTCTGAGCTCTGAAAGAAAACATCCAGAAAGGAGAAAGTCTGCAGAAAAAGGAATGCCAAGAGCCCGACTTCCTTCCATCTTAGAAGGCACTAAGCTTTTTCCAGACAGTTGTTTGGTGGTAATGAAGAAGGATAGCCCAGGGGTGAAACTTGCTTTAGCTCTTGTGTCCCTTAAAGAATTCTGGCATCTTACTGCCTGACAATAAATACCTCTTTGGTTGTGATGGCTCCAGGCAAGAAGGATATTATTATATGGAGAAAAAAAATCAACAAAGCAGCAAGAATGTGGCCTCTGTACTTCTTTCCAATGAGAAAATGTACCATATTTTCTTGCAGTATGGTAACCTTCACAGGACTTGTTTTCCTGCACTGTGGGAGCGGTCTGCCCCTTAGAGGAATGTATTCTATCACATCCATACTGACCCCCATCTTTACACCCTTCATACCAACATCAGTTAGCAAGCTAAATGAACCCCGCCGGCACCTTGCTCCAAAGGTCAGCACAGAATATTCAAGCATCTTGAAATTTTTGTACACAGCAAAAAAGAAATACCCACAAAGATACCTCCAAAGTTCAGTGCATTAAATTAAAAACTATACTTTCCATTAAAATTATATCAAAATGGGATTCTTCTTCAAGAATCAGAAGATGCTAGTCAGGCAAACATTTTGAAAAATAACGATATAACAAAGTCTCTTTAACAACATCTGATATCTGAAGGGCTTAACTGGAAATATGGTTACAGAAACTTGTCCTGTCTGTGGGAGAAGCACGCATCACTGTTCGGTACGAAGTGCTCATCTTCCTTTCTTAGCTCTTCTTGATAAAGGGGATGCAGAAAAATCACAGCCATAGTAATTATAAATGTCCGTGTACCTCTCTGCCTGAGTAAAGCACTCCTTAATATCTGCGCTCACCCAGCACTGAGGTGGGACTGGGTCCCTTTTCTGGATGACGACACAGAGAGTCAGTGAGAGGCTTGATTCACAAGGTCAACGCTGGACAGTGAGGTGGAACTCAAAGCTGGACCCTCCACAGTCACCTCCAGCATTTGTTCTACCCATTGTGTTGCTGCCAGCAGAAATGAGCCACGAGTCCCATCACTCCTACTTCCAATCCTGGCTCTGAGTCTGGAGTTTAAGGCCAGCTCACCCCACGACCATGCAGCTCTTACCTCTGCTTCTGCCCTGAACAGCTCAGAAGGAAACTCCAGTTGAGAGGTCAGGTTCTTATTCCTCTTTCTCTTTCCCTCAGGTGACTCCATGGCCTACCACAATGGCAGATCTTTCTCCACCTATGACAAGGACACAGACTCAGCCATCACCAACTGTGCCCTGTCCTACAAAGGGGCTTTCTGGTATAAGAACTGTCACCGTGTCAACCTGATGGGGAGATACGGGGACAACAATCATAGTCAGGTGAGTAGACTGTGATGACTGTTGAGATGAGGCGGAGCTGAGGGCCGCAGAGCCTAGTAATAGCTTGGAACAAGGTTACACCCCTTCAATCCCATCACTTTATGATGGGACCAAGGACCAGAGAAAGGTGACTTTCATCGTGGAATGAAGTTGGTCAGAGATAAATTTCCCTAGTCCCTAAAGAAGTAGGTTTCTGAGATCCTCTTTAGAGATGGGTGAGCAAAAGAAACACAATAGTCTCCCTACATTGAGCCCTGCCTGGGAAATGAGAATTGCCGGGTGCCAGGATATGAGTCCTAACCAGCTTCTTCCCTGGCCCTGCTCAGAAGCCCATCCTCATCCCAGGAAGGAGGGACAGGTATTCTCACACTGCAACCTGGACCTCAAAGACTCTTCCAAAACTGCTCATTGGAACCCCATGGTCTTTGTCAAATAGCAGTGGCCCCAGTCACACATCACAGCCCTGAGAATTTGAATCTGATGTCCCAGGAGCAGTAGAGCATGTCAGCTTTTTGCTTATTGTGCTTCTGTTGTTGTTAAATTGGGGAGATTGTTTCCTTGGTGGGCTCCACATGGAATTCCTGCCACCTGGTGCAGTTGGAAACTGCAACACAATAGGGTCAGCTACTCTGATATCTGGGATTATACCCAGATTAACTACTAACAAATGATACCTGTGATCTTAAATGTACACATCACTCTGAGAAAGCTTTTCAAATGACTCTTCCCTTCTCAGTCTCCTGTGCATATGGCCCTTACCCTATGAGGGAATCAGGACCCAACTTTCCATGCTGCATTACTGAGCAACCCTTTCGTGGAGACCTGCGAACCCATCTTCTTACAGGGCCTCAGTAACATTTCTACCCTGAGCATTATTCGGTCCCCTGGACTGTTCTGTCCGTACCACCAGTACAATGCAAAGAGTTATCTGAAAACAAATCAAACAAAACAAAACCTACATGTCAAAAATGAAACCTCGCTTTCCATCCTTCCATCCAATTTTTAAAAACAAGAAAGATAAACAGAAAAGCCCACAGAGAACTCACAAGAGGCCAGACCCAGCCCTGACTCTGCTCTGGCTGCCGTGTGGCCTCTGTAATATCTTCTCACTCCCTGGCTTCAGTCTTCACCCAAGTACAAAGAGGCTTTGCTTCCCAACATAGATGATTATGAGAGGAAAGAACAAGGGCCGAGGAAGGCAGCATGTGGACCATGCAGGTGGGCTGCACGGCCTCACGGTAGCTAAGTGATTACAAGCACATTGCCCATAAAACCCACCAGCTCTTCCCAAGTCCGACCTCTCCGGCAGACTCACAGACCAGTGAACGCTAAAAGAACCAAATCACGTGTCTGTATTTTTCCCTCGTTTCACTGTCCATTCACTTGTCTGAAGGACGTGCTTCCCACAGTCCTGCAAGGCACAGAAATCACTGCAGGGGATGGGGCTGGAGCAGTGCTGAAAGCTACAGTTTCCCACCCTCAGCTCCCCCTCACTGGATGAGGATCGCATGACTTGCTGGGCAGATGGTATCATCTGCGGACCCACTGAAGAGCTACTTATGGAAGCAGGAAGCCTGTAGTTTTTCCTTGTAGAAAGCTTTGGCCAACATTTCGAGGATCTCTTTCCCTCTTTGAGATTACAGAAGTAATACTTACTGAGCCTCCTACCAAGTGCCCAGCTCTGTAACAGCATCCCTACTCTTTTAATCTTCATAGCATCTTTAAGGTTGACATTTTTACATGTTAAGAAGGAAAACTGAGGAGTTTTCCCTAAGAAGGAAACTGAGGCCCAAAACAGTTTGATAACTTGTTTAAAATTATTTATCTCTTAAACGTACTAATGTTTACCCTGGTCTGTCACACTGCAAAACTTGTGTTCCACCTCTGGTTTTGTGCTATTCCATACCACTTTTTTTAGAGTGCTTTCTAGAGATCCTATACATTGTAGACACACTTACACACATGCACACACATGCATGTAAACACATGCACATACCCTGCACTTCGCTACTCACTTCAATAATCTCTAGTCATCAACAGAACTGCAGAAACTAGTCCTAAAAAAGCCAGTCTCATCTGACATTATTGTGTTTCAAACAGCGTCCCAGAGCTCAAGGCACATTCAGGTGATTTCTGACCCATGGTAAGACAGTGAAACAGATTCAACCAGCTCCTTGAAAGTTTCACAGCACAGACCAACAGACAGACAGGCAAGAGGGAGCTATGTGCTATACCATAGAGGCAAACAGAGTTAAAGATTTTTGTTTGAACAACTAAACCATGAGGATCAGTGTGTACGTTGCTTAAAGGAAACTGACTCGAAGGTCTTTTTTTCTTACAGGGAGTGAACTGGTTCCACTGGAAGGGCCACGAATACTCAATCCAGTTTGCAGAGATGAAGCTAAGACCCAGCAACTTCAGAAATCTAGAAAGCAGACGCAAACGGGCATAAACTCCAGGGACAACTGGCTGAGAGAACAAGAGGGCCCCAAGAAAGGAAAGGATTTTACCAAAGCATTGGTCTATGCAGGCCAACCATCTGGAGACCTGAACATTGGGCAAGAGTCAAGGCCAACCCCAACCACAGGGCCACGGTGTCACCCACTCTGCAGTCATTTCCTGCACACCAAAGACAGCAGGCTGCAACAGGTTCTGTTTTGTTGTTTGACCCAGCAAAATCCTTCCAGTGACAACAACACAGTAGTTTTTACTTGTCTTGGGTGGCTCTAGGGATGGGAGAAGGGAAGGCTGTAGAGTGGTAGTTTGTCTTAGAACCAGCTGTATTTTAAACAAAGCTATATAATTAATTGTCATTATTTTTGTTAGCAATGATAAAATGTGTGTCATTGGAATTCAACCTCCCTTTTTTTACATTTCATACAGCTGAAATCAGAAAAGCAATACTGTTTCCCTTTCAAGGAGATGATTAATATTATTAATATAATAATGATGATAATGGTAATGATGATGATAAAAAACTAAGGATTTTTAAAGCATCATTCTTTTCCCAAACACATCTGGACAGTATCTGACTGTATTTTTTTTAATAAAAGCACAAGTACTTTTGAGTTTGGCTGTTATTTTGCTTTTGCTTATCTAGTCTGAATTCCACTGAAGCCAATTTATTTGAATAAAGGGAGAGATGTTAGAAAGGAAAGGTAAGGTAAGATAAGATGTTGGAAAGGAAAGATGAGGAGGTGGGTGGAGGAAAAGAGAGACAAAGGTTGGGCCGGGGATATAGCTCAGTGGTTCTGGCACCTGTCTCGCAAGCACAAGGGCCTGGGTTCGATCCCTGGTAACCACATACAATACTGGGCGTGGAGACTCACACCCACCAGCAAGCTGTACTACATACCACAGTGCCACGCATGGTGGCTCAAGCCTGTAATCCCAGCACTCGGGAGGCAGAGGCAGGAGGATTGCTGTGATGTGAGTTTGAGGCTGAGCTCAGAGCCAGCCTGAATTACAAAGTGAGACCCTGTCTCAAAAACAAAAAAAAGAGAGACAAAGGCTGAGAGTGAACAATATGCTCTTTTTTCTAAGAAAGTTGAATAAAAATGGGAAAACTAACAATTTAAGCTTCTTCCTCAACTTTTCCACTTTCCACAACTAATAGTTTATGATATAAAATCTATCTAGTGTAACCTATAAATTTTATAATGTAGAAGAGGTGGGGATCATTATTAAACCAATTTAAAATCCCCAGAGGCAAAGTCCCTGTCTTCCACCATTCTCAAGATTTCTAACCTCTTCAGCTTCAGGTTCCTCTTCTGCAGAGTGAAAAAATCCATACTTCTTACTTCACAGCATTTCTGTGAAGCAGAATTATGTCATCCATGCAGAGCTTTGGCACAATGCATGACATACATGAAATGCTGATAAATGTTAGCTTTCTCTACTATCATTTTTTGTAAGAGATACACTAGTGTCTTAGCTACCTTTTCTCATTGCTGAGACAAAATATCCAACACCCAAAGTTAGAGGACAAGAAATTTATTGTAGCTCCAAGTTTGTAGAGGTTTCAGTCCATAATCAACTGGTTCCAAGGCAGGGTGGCATGGCAGAGGATAAATAGTTCATGGCAGGCAGAAGGCTGCAAAGCAGTTAAGGAGCAAGCAACCAGCAGCCGTCCCCTTTCCATCCCTTACATTCATTCTCTCCAGGGTACAATCCCTTAGGGGTGGGTAGCACTTACACTCAAAAAGGGCCTCACTATTATCCACAGCCCAAAATATGTCAGACCAATCAGTAGACTCCTTTAGTAATCACATACCCTCCATGCCAACATCACACACTGAATCCCATCTCTAGATCCAGCTACCTCTGAAATACCCCTCCTATGACCACATGAGGCTTTAACAACTAGGATTCAGACTTGGTTATTGCTACTTATCAAATAACAATAGAACTGATATTTAAACCCAGGCCATGTGGTTCCCATGTTTCTGCTCTCTTCCTGGCCCCTTATAAAAAAAAAAAAAAAAAAACAATTTCTTCATTCCTAGGCCGTGGGATTCCATGATGAGAGAGAGAGAGCAGCTACAACTGGAGACAGGAGAGAGTTTCAATTAGATTCTCCATCAGGTTCCTACAGCCTTGAATTATGAGAACAACAAAGCACGTCTGTGTAGAATATTTCCTTCTCCCATTCTCCAAATCCCCTAAAAGGAGGACAGCCCAGAGTCCCTAGCCTTAGCCCAAACCTTTGGAGTGACAGGCAGTCACCACCAAGCCCAGCAGGCCTGTCCACACTGAGGAGTGCAGTGAGTCAGAACCACCCAATGCAGGGCACTTGTCTCTTAGACAAGCGAGGAGGCCAAGTCCCAGCTTATCCTCTCAGAGATCTTCAGTAAAGTGACTTACTCAACGAAAACGCTTCTGCTGATAGCTTCACTCAAAAGGAATGTAATAGCTCAGATGCTGGGATCAGAGGAATGTATGGCCCCAGCCAGATCCTTTGCTGTTGAGTTTATCTTGCTTTAATAAATGCTGTCATGTTACATACACAATTTGCTTTTCCAGATCATAAGATCTGTTGCCTGCAACAATTCAGCCATAGCAACACTCTGCTGGCTGCACAAACCCAAACAAACAGGGTCCTCTAACAACCAGACCTCAAGTAGGAGGCTTGACTCTCTACTGGCTGCTGACTTGGGAGTGTCAACATCCAACCCCATCTTCAGGCCGGTGGCTATAACTAAGCTGCTAAGGCATTTACCTGGAGCCTCACAAGAATCAAATCCTGATTAGTGAAGAAGTCACATCCAACACCAGCCCTTAATCATGGCCTAAGGAAGTTATGGATGTTCCCAAATAGAGGCCAGGGGAGCAGAAGGGCCTGAGGCTACAACATTCACAGCTCACCATTTCTCAGTGTCTCCTTCAGTTTTTGACTTTGCAGCTTTGTCAGCGAAAAGCCTTGGTCAGACCCCTGTGACTGGGACAAAATACCTGATACACACAATTCAAGGACAGTTATTCAGCTCATGGTCTAGGAGGCTTCAGGCAATGTTCAGTTGGCTCCAAGGCAGAAACAAGATGGTGGAAGGGCAGACAAAGCACAGCTGTTTAACTAGGAAGCAGAGAAAGAAAGGGCGGCAATCAGAAACAAGAGCAGATCACCCCTAATGAGCCACTTCTTTCAGCCAGTCTCCCCATCAGCACATTTAGCTATGAATGTATCAGTGGATTAATTCACTGACAAGCATAACTTCTCCACAGTAGTCATTTTCCAAAAGCCCCAGCTCTGAACACTTGACTTTCAATGGAGATTTTAGATCTAAGTCATAACATGCCTTCATCCTGCAAAATCTCTTAGGATTCTACTCTACCCTCATGGTCCAGCCTCCAGCCACCCCAAAAAGCTCTTGAAGTTTATCATCTGAGAATCTGTTCTCAGGAAGTTCACTTTGCTCTTTCTTCCATCCCTCATCTGCTCTCCTTTCCCCTGCTTTGTGCCCTTCAAGGCACCTATGAACTCTATCAATGTCCTCCAGCTTCCCCTTGGGCACGGAAAGGGGTGTGCTAGCAGAATACTGAAGAAAGGCATCAGGATGCAGGCGAGTCAGGGTACTTATTTTCTAGCCCTGTCTCTACAGCATTACTGTGAACCAACAGCTTCCCTGAGGAATCTCACATTCATGGTCAACTGACTGTCCTCACAAATCTCTCTCTCTCTCTCTCTCTCTCTCTTTCTCTCCTCCGGTAGTCATGGTGCCTAGCTTCTGCCAGAACTTGAAATCTATGCTGAACCTTCAGGGAGTTTTATGCGGTTTGCTGTTGTTGTTGCTGTTGTGGTTCTGGTTTTTTGAGGCAAGGTCTTGCTTTGTAGCTCAGGCTGGTCCTGAACTCAGCCTCTAACTCAGCAATCTTCCTGCCTGTGCCTGCCTTGTGGTAGGATTACAGGCATGAGTCACTGCACCAGGCACCATGGCATGTGGTTCTGACTGCTGGTGGGTGTGAGTCACCACACCCCACATTGTTGTATGTGGTTACTGGGGATGGAACCTGGTGCCTTGCACTTGCAAGGAAGGCACTGGAACCACTGGGCTAAATCCCTGGCCCTGGCCCTGGCCCATCGGTTCTTCTCTGCACTATCTACTACTCTGGAAACAGTCCGTCCATTCCCACTCTCCTCGGAGGCTCTGACAGCCTCACCTCCTCTCAAGAGCACCTGGACACCTGATACCACCATTAGAAACATTGGCTTATCTTCTCCATTATTTTTTCCTTCCCATAGTTCTCTTCTACAGTGACCACTGGTCATTTAATAGCTTCCTGTCATCTACATTTCTTGCTAGTTTTAGTGAATTTCTCAGTGAGTGGGGACCCTAAATTGGCCCTGGAGGCCACAGGACACATATTCTCTACTCCTATCCTGGTCATTAGAACATAAGAGAAAAATTTGAGTTTGACGGCTTACTATCCATAGAGAGTCTTAACTCTGAGTGATGAAACAAAGAGCCTCTGAGACTGGCTCTGCTCCAGTGTCTAGCAAAGGGCCAAGGGTCAGTGAGGCCTGAGACGAGCATCAGGTACAGTGGCGCCTTCCTCTAATGGCAATGGCAGCCGGTCACCCTCACAGAGACAAAGGCAGGCTGGCTGGTGGTTCCTGCTACCCAGCACCCTTTGATTACTAGCGGCTTTCAGAGCTGATTTCTCCAAACTTCCTATTAATTGTATGAGCTTCCTGAGATGTTTCTAGAGAATTCCTTTCCTGCTTAAGTAGTCCCAGGATTATCTCTGATTCTTGTAGCCAAATGCTTTGACTAACATGCTTTTCCCTTGGCCTGTGACTCTCCCTTTTCATTGCTTCTCTAGCGGGCTTAGCACTGTGCTTAGTACTTTTATCTGCTAACCACAGTAACCTGTAGAGAGAGCACTATTTTCTCTAGGAAACTAAGCCTCACAGAAGTCAAGTGACTTGCACAAGTACACCAAACTATAAAGGCAAATATCAAACTACTGTTCAAAGGCGGAACGCCTGACTGAAAAATCCAAAGCCTTTGTAGTGATGCTATCTTACTTAATTCAATGAACCCTACTAAACTGAGAACAATATATTTTTTTACTACATAAATGTTCATCAAGAATGAGAAAGCAAGTGGAGAGGAGAGGAGATTGACTGCAGACCCAAACAAGCAGGAACAGGCCAGGTGAAGGAACAGGGGACACAGAAGGCAGGGCACAGAAGGCAGAGCATTCTGCCATTCTGGTGGGTGTGGCGAAAGAAGGCCAGCAGAAGACTGGAGTGGAGGATTGGGAAGATGAGGCTGCCACAGGCACAAAAATTTCATCCTGTAGATCTGTCCGGCCCACAATCAGGACTCTGATCTATCTGCCTATATGCAATGGAAGGCTATCAAGGAGTTTGAGGCAGGGGAGTATTATGATCCTACCTGTTCATTTAAAACCATCTTCTTGCCGGATCTTGGCCAGAAGGTTCAAGCCAGAGAGCAGCTTCTGAAAGGCTGCAGAGAGTGCAGAGGAGGGGGCGGGACTTGGCTAAGTGCACCATGCAGATAGAATATTTGGCTCTGAGGATGATCAGAATGTGACTGGACTTGGGGTTCTGGAGATCCTCTGTATGTCTCCACCTCCTTCCTGAGGAGCTCTGAGTTCCTATACGGCATCTCCCCTGGACACAGGGGTCAGTGTTCCATTAGGTAAGCCTCCTTAGGGGTGGAGGAAGCTGGAATCAAGACCCCATTGACTCCCAGGGCTGCAAGGCAGTAGGGTCCTGGGTTAATTATCATCCACTGGATGCACTCGTGATGATGCCAAGGAGAAGGCCTGTGTAGATACCAAGGGTAGAGCTGGTGGGTGGCATCGATGGGACAGCAGAAGAGCCCCTGCCTCAGGGCTAGGTGTCCACTGAGTGCAGCTGGGAGCTGCTGAAGAACACTAGTCTGGGACTGACATAATGAACACTGCCCTTTAAACGTCTGCCTCCCTCCCCAGAAAAGTATCTTCCCAACGCACCTGTGTCCTCCTGCCTCAGTGGGATGAGCACTCTGCCAGGGCTTGGGGCACCACACCAGTCAGCACCCCGCAGAGGGCCCACTCTTTTTGTCCTCCATCCCGAGGGAGCTCCAACTCTGATGAACTAAATCTCTGAAAGTAAGGCAGGAGAAGCTGCCTCGAGAACCCTCACCATCCCACCAGCACAAGAAAAGAGAATTTAGTTCAATATTTTACAGAACACAAAGACAAAACTATGTACCTCCCTCACTTTCCCAGCACAAGTAGAACTACAGGTTGAGACACTGTGCCTCAAAATAATGAAATGACTTCCCTAGAGTCTTCCCTCTTCCAGACGTCAGGGCAGGGACTCAAACCTATGTCTTCTATCTGTTTAGACCTCAGCACCTTGAAGAAGGCCCTTTGTCCATTCTTCCATTCAGGACACTCCTGCACCTTCCTCTTACCAATCCCCTCAGGGCACTGCAGAGTTTGCAAAGCTAGTGTAAGCCAGCAGCACGGCGATGAGTTAACAACTTGTCTTCACAGCAAGAACCAAACCCACAAATTTTCTACTACTGACTCAGATTAGTTTTTCCATTTTTCTGAGTTTCTCTTAAAATGAGAATGAAGAATACCTGCCTTGATAAGAACTCTTTGTAATAGCGCTTTGCCTACAGAGAAGGCTCTCTGTAGAGTTCTGTCCCCAAAACTCAGAGCCTTGGGATGAACTACTTAATTTAACCAGCAGGTGGCAGTGTCCTCCCAGCTTTAGGGGAAAAAAGACCAGCTGCTCCTTGAACGTCCTAGTCATGGAAGAGGCTCCAGCCCAAGCTGATAGATGCTTGCAGATAAACACTTCCTCACGGATCCTTCTGCCCTTTCCAGAAGTTAAGGAAACATCACGCAAAGTTACATGGAAGATCCTGGCTTTTTTTTTTTTTTTTTTTTACCCATTCCTGTTATAGAAAACCTATCAATACCCCAAACCTCCCTGCCTGTCACCCTTGTAAATATATTCTGGGTGGGAACAGGAACATTAGAACCAGGGGAGAAATGTTTCTGGCCCAGTGTCCAGTAGTCATTCTTTTCTGGCATGCTCAATGCTTCCATTTCCTGTGCCCCATCACTAACTGATTTTTATGCACTAATCTGTCTTCCTGATTGCAACAGCCATACTCATACTGTCCATGGTCCTGTGCTTCTTCCTTCTGCCTTTCCCAGACCACCCCCAGCTGTGAAATTTCTCCTCCTCTTCTACTCATAACATCAAGCAAAGCAGAACAGAGTGGGAAAGTGGACTTGCCCCTCCTGTGTCACTGCCTCTATTACACATACTTTCTCTTCATGTAGAAAGTCCAGGGCTGAGCGTTGGGCATAACACTGGACATGAAGTCAAGGGCCCTGGGACCTGAGCACATGCCTCCTGCAGCCTGATGCTGCTGATTATCTTCTCAAAACATAGTCATCGTGCCGCAGAGGTCTGCTGCCCAAACTCTACAACGTCACCTCTGGCTCAGAGTGAGCCCGCAACATTCTGCTGACTTTGAGGCTCACGCTCTCCTGATTTTATCTCTCCCATGATTCTCTGAGCACACTGGCTTCCCGTGTCCTCGAAGCATTCGTACATGTCTGCAACCCTGGCCGGTGGTGCCTCTCCTTGGACACATATGAGGCTCGATTTCATACTTCTTCCAGGCATTTTCTGATACCTACTTCTCTGGTCAGACATTTCCTCATTGTTCCACCTAGTGCACGCGCACGCACACATACATACACACACACACACAAGCACACACATGTGCAAACATAGTTTCCCGTCCCAGCACTCTCTTCATCTGCCCCACCTATTTGTGTGTTTGCTTTCTGGAAATCAAACAGAACTTTTTCCTTGTCTTCTACTCTATTCCCAGAACCAGAACAAGCTTATTCTGTCATTTCCCAATCACTGCCTGTTGACTGACTATATAACCACACCCAAGGACAGCCAAATCGGCCTATGAGCCTCATTTATTATCTGGCTCAATTTGCTGAGTGCTGACCATATTCATTATTCCCAGACCATCATTTTTCAGTGGAAGCCAAGAGAAAGTGATTTTCCCAAAGCCATGATGTCATCACTGTGGATTCAAACTCAGTTCCCATTCACCCACACCATTACCTCAAAAGGAAGGAACCGAGAAGTGTGATTTGAAGTCATTCCAAAGGAAATTCTCTGTCAAGAACTCCTAGGGACGGCCTACCCTACTGAGAAACAGACGGGACTCCAGTGGAGGAGTCTAACAGGATATGTAGAAGAAAAATACCATAAAATCAAAGCGTTTCCAAGGGTCCCACCAGAATAACTTTCCCAGTTCTTTCCTTCTTGTGACCCCTGGACAGCATCCTCACAGTTCCATAGACAGCCTCTATCAACTTGCCTCACTAAGCACCATCACTTATCAAGGATCCGAAGGTGAGCAGACAAAATTAACTGACCTCTTCGGCATTTTATTTGCCCCCACTAACTTGAAAGTTTACTGAGAAGATGGGGGAAGGAAAGCGGGAGTTTCCCAGGTACAGTAGAACAGCCCTAACTAGTTTCACTTTGTCTTGTGTTCAAAAGCTTCTCAGTAAAGACCTGTTTCCCTGTGTTAAGAACGTCATGATTATCCCCAGAGGTGCTCAGCTTTCTTCGTGCATATTTCCCTACAACATGGGACTTTCACCCAAATAGACGACATACGAGTTTATAATGCATTCTAAAGTAAATCAAAAGAAGTTAAATTATCCTGTGCATATTACAGAGCAATTAAATTAGAAATCAGTGGCAAAAGATACCACAAATCTACACAACCTCATGGCAATTAAATACTATCCCCTTCAAGTAATCAATAGGCCACAGAATAAATTAAAGAAGAGAGTAAATGGTTCCTACAATCAAATGACAGTGCTAGAAGGGAAAACCTGCCCCTTTGGCACACTGTGAAAGCAGTCTCAAGAAGGAAGCTTATGGTGGTGAATTCTCACATCAGAAAAACAGAGTTAGTGCAAATAAATAACATTAACGATACCTCTCAAGGTCCTTGGAAAAGAAGAACAATCCAAACTCAAAGCAAGTACACAGAAATGATAAAGATCAGAGCAGAAATTAATGATATTGAAACTAAAAAATTCCAAGAATCAGTGAACCAAAGGAGATGGTTATATGAAAGTTCAACAAAATAGATAAACCCTTAGTCAATCTTACCAAAATAAGGAAAGAAAAGACCCAAAGACAAGCAATTAGAAATAAGGCACTATCAAAACCAATTCTGCTGAAATCCAGAAAAATCATTAGTGGCAACTCTGAGAAGCTATAATCTAATGAAATGGAAAATTCACAAGAAATAAGTCAATTCCTAAGTAAATATGAATTACTAAAGCTGAACCAAGAAGATATAAGCATCCTTATTAATCTGACATGTCAATGAAACAGCAGAAATATTTTTGTAAAAAACATCAACTAATAAAGGCCAAAGTCCTGGAAGCCAGCATAACCTTGATTCCAAAACCAGTAAAGAACCTAAGTAAAAAGAAGATGTACCAGCCAATCTCTTTAATGAACATGGTTGCAAAAATCCTGAATAAGATCCTAGCAAACAGAGTACAGCAAATCATCAAAAGATTATAAAGGATAACCAAGTAGGACTCATTCCAGAGCTGTAGGGATGATTCAACATATAAACGTCAATAAATACAATACTCCCCAGAAACAGAGGCAAAGAGTAAAAAAAAAAAAAAAAATGATTATCTCAATAGATTCAGATAAACCATTTGACAAATTCCAACATTCATTTGTGATATAAATTCTGAAAAAAATCAGAATAGAAGGTTTTTATTTCAATCTGATAAGAGCTATCTATAACAAACCTATGGACAATATCTAGTGTAATTGAAGAAAAGCTAAAAGCTCACCCTCTAAAATCAGGAACAAGACAAGGCGGTCCATTTCAACCACTCTTGCTCAATACAGTTCTGGAAATAATTGCCAAAGTAAGTCAACAAGAAAAAAAGAGAGATTAATAGGAAAGGAAGAATTTAAATTATCATTATTTGTAGATGACATGATCCTTAACACAGGAGAGCCCAAAAACTTCACCAAAGACCCCAAAACGAAAACAAATTCAGTAACACAGCAGAATATAGTCAGAACTCAGAAATCTATAGTGTTCCTAAATCCCGTAACAAACTCGAGAAATCAGAGAAACAGTATTTTTCATTTTAACATCAAGAAAAATGAAATACTGGTGGGACTGTAGACTCATACAACCCCTGTGGAAATCAGTTTGGAGAATCCTCAAAAAGCTAGGCTTGACGGTCCCATTTGACCCGGCCATTGCCCTGCTAGGTATAAACACACAAGAATTAAAAAACTCATATCACAGTGACATATGTGCACCCATGTTTACAGCAGCCCAATTTGTGATTGCTACATCTTGGAAACAACCCAAGTGTCCATCAACTGGAGACTGGATAAAAAAGCTGTGGTTCTTCTACAGAATGGAGTACTACTCTGCCATAAAAAATGATAAGTTTGAATCATTTCTACTTAAATGGGCATACCTTGAGGATATCCTCATAAGTGAAATAAATAGGGCACAGATAGGTACATATAGCATCTTTTCTCTGGTATGAGAAAATGAAGATGTAAATGAGTCCTAGTATTATATGTTATATATTGTGCAATAGAAAATGCTCAATGTAAAATAGGGTGAAAGGGGAAAATGTTGAGATTGTAACAAAAAAGTTAGGAAACACATTTTATATATATGGGGGGGTGGTAGGGTGGGTAGGGCTATGGGAAAAAATGAGAATTAAGTTGTGTCTTATACTGGTACAAATCCCCATTATGGAGTGCAATCATGATGTGTATATTTAATGTACCAATAAAGATTAAAAAAAAGGAAAATGAAATATTAGGAATTACCCTCAGCAAAGAATTAAAAGACTACTCCAAATGCAAAT
>PVIR01001946.1:0-86419 GCA_004026965.1 Petromus typicus
ACAGTCCCACCAACAGTGGAGAAGGGTTCCTTCTTCTCTGCAGCCTCGCCAACATTTGCCGTTGGCTGATTCTGAGATGGCAGCCATTCTATGTGGAGTGAGATGAAATCTCAATGTTGTTTTCATCTGCATCTCTCGAATGACTAATGATGTTGAGCATTTCTTCATATGCTTCTTAGCTGCTCTTACTTCTTCCTCTAACACATATCCTTTCCTTCACTTAGCTGTAACTTTATGGCCCCCAGGAAAAGGAACAATGTCTTTCTGCTTTAGTAAGCACACTATTACATCTTGCTGCAAAGGAATTATATGCCCTGCTCCATTTTTGATTAAGAACGATATTCATAGTCAAATATTTTCTCCTTAGGGCATTTCCTCCACTGTGCAGGTAGCTCACAAAACATTTCTCATGCATATAGAGCACCAGCTCAGGGAGTTGAATAAAGCATTCCTTTGAATAGAGTGTCTTGGGGCCCAATGAATGGAGCTAGAGGAAGGTAGGACCATCACTTTACTCCTTTTCTCTTTCCCTACCTTTCACTGTAACATCTTGATTCTGAACAATCCACAAGTGAGTTGTGATTGTTGCAGTTTTCTTAGGAGTTGCCCACTGGGGTAATATGTACATAGTAATTGCAAAGTATAACCTTGGGATCAAACAGATCCGGGTTCAAATATCAGCTTCACAATGTGCTATCTAGGTGACCTTGGGTAAGTACATTCAAATTTGTATTCTCAGGAATAGACATCTATTTGTTTCATCTTGAAATTGAAGGAAAGTAACAAGGTTAAGTTCACAATATGGTTGTAAGGATTTCAAAATATGCTCCACATAAAGCCTTAGCAAGTTTTACATAGTAGTGCTTGTTAATATACAACTAGGTCAGTGTAACTCAGTGCTTTTTCTTGCCTTTGCTTAAAAAGAAAACACTGCCTTTTCCTCTTTCCCTCTCTAGCCTCCACTCTAAACACACAAACCCTCTCGGAGTGGAGTATGAGAATGAAGAACATGACCTGTGCACCCTGCCGAGGTCTGAGTCCCTGTTCTTCTTCCAGGCTATGTGGGTTGAAGAAAGGTACTTGTCTAAACTCCAGTTTCTTATATTCCAAGTGGGAGTTAAGTGAGAGCGTAAGTGCAAGGCATAATGGACAGCACACAGTGCGTACTGGAAAGGAAAGTGATCGATGTTATTATTGCATTAGTTCCCCTTAGACCATGATAATAAGCTGACAGCTTCTAGAGTCAGTCTGACAAAAACTGAATTCCAGGCTCCCCACGAATGGCATGCAGAGTCTCATACACTCTTCAGTCCAGTGTTGCATCTGCATTCATTTACAGTTGATTTTATTTATTTATATAGGTTCTTAAACAAGGAGTTTCTATTCCTTAGGCAATGAAGGAATAGGTTGGCTCTTGTGGGCAATTTATGAGCACTCCCATATTCCCAACTGTGGTTCTTGCTTTACAAGTAAATAATGCCCAACAAAAAGCTTTTGCTTAAAAAGTGATCCATCCTTCTAATCATGGTCAGTTTAGTTTTCTGATTTGTACAGATCTTTTCTAGCAAGGTATTCATTACGTGTGTACTTTCTTAAATATCTAGATGTGCAATTTCGTACAGGATCTTAATATTACAAATCTTCAATAGTAGAATGCTTTACCTGTTTATTGGGTGCTCTTCAGAAAGAGTTTACTATGTCTAGAAACCTCTTAACTCTTTTTGGTTAAATGAATACCATTAGACAACATCTATTTATGATCCACAAACAATACCCAGAGAGCCCAAGAGTTGGCATGTCCCTTACAATGCTTAATGCATTTCCCACAAGTTATTTACAATGTGCAGAAAAACGATACACAAGAAAACAAGGAATGCTGCCTTCCCACAGGAATGTAAAACATAAAAACAGAATCCTGAAGTACACATTTCTCAAATGGCCCAAAAGTCACAGGATGTTTTACAAAAATATTGCAGGCATGAAGGTGTCTTCAAGATCTGACAATTGTCGAAACAAAATCCCAGACTGAAGAAACTCTGCTAAGGGATGGAGACAAACCACATAGTCTAAGGCAGTTATCTCTTACTTTATCTAATAGAGTGATTTTAACTTAGAAAGTTGCACATAAATCAATGCTTATTTAAATACACTTTGGAGTGGCTTTATAAAGCAATCTTGCAATGGATCCATTAGTAAAATGAATAATCACTCCCATTTATCTCTTTATAATTCAAATGTTCAAATAGTAATACTTAAAGTGGACTTTACTTATGACTCAAGAAACCTTCACTCAATAGCTACAAACTGTAAATGACTTTTATGCCAAGATGGACCTCATGGTACTACACAAGTACATAGGGATATTAATGCATAGTAAATGGAAAGATAAGCTTCAGATCTGTGACATTATGAAGTACAGTACAGGCACAGTGCCCCTCCTCTCTGAGATTCCACGCCCTGATCCATCTGCCACATTACAATTTAGCTGGTGTCAGATGAAAAACCTCCCAGCTGCCAAAACATGATATAATGTTGCAAGAATTTATAGGCAAGGTGGAGTATCATTGAGAACTAGCATCTTGAAACCTTTAATGAGCAGATTGGCATGTTCTGGGGTTCTGATGGCTTGATCACAGTTATTACAACTGCATGGTACTTGCTTATTGAAGAGCTTCTCTGAAGAGAAAAGGTGGAGGAACACCAAGTGTCCTAAACTTACACATTAAGACAGAAAGAACAGAAGAGCTTTAATGAGGGGGTAGTGTTCTGTCACTGAAAACATTTTCATTTGCACAAAATAAGTAATATAAGACTCTGCAGAGTCTGTAATAGTCTAATGTGTGGTACAAATCTCCTGGGTATGTACATAGCAAGCAGCTGTTTCCCAAACAGTTTTTCCTCATGGGACCTTTCCCAGGGGAGTATTTTATTTGGGTAGCACAGTGAGAAACACCACTCTAACCACCATGTTAACAATAAAAGTTAGAATAACTAGCATTTATCAAGTGTCAGGAACTGAATATATGCAACTCAGGAAACAGCATAGAAGCAGACTGTAAGACTGGTTCCAGTGAGTACAACAGGAAAATGTCAAAATACTAAAGAGAACTCTGGGTAGACTTAAGAATATCATGATGTGTCAAAGGCTTACTCGGAGCTATGACAATAATTCGTCTTTCTTGTTTACTTGTCATGTTCATCACTATGGCCAATCAATCCTGAAGACCACTGTGTAAATTGAATACCATTGTCTTTATTTTTCCTTGACTTGTCCCTGATCATCCTTCTATGTGGCATGGGCAGATTTTTAGCAACCAGATGTGTGTTATTCCCATGCCATTAGGAGTGTCTCTTATGAACACACTGGTGAAAATAAGTTCTGAAGGACCTTCAGGATAACATGTGTGGTAGTTTATACTTTAGATAATTGCACTGAGCAGAAGGCACTAGGAGAAAATGATATGTATGAATGGATTCTCACAGTTCTGAATTTTAAAAATATATAGAAAATATAATCAGCAACCAAAATGCTTTTTAACCTGAAGTAACCTGTAAGAAAATGCCACGTGGAGGCTAATTGCCTTGATAAATTAATTAATCTATTGTTCACCCTGCGTTTAAAATTTTCCATTAAAGGAAAATAGCACTCAAGAGACAGACTTTATTATCGACACATTTTTAGGAAAGTAGCTTACTAGGAAGACAAACATGCCCTTAACAATGGTATGGAACACCTGGAATTTTCAAATTCTGGAAAGTGTTCTAAGAGTTAACAGAGGGTTCTATTTTCTTGGCACGTCCCCTTCTTCCTTTCTAAAACAGTGGCAGGTGGTTTTCAATTGTGCAGTTTGTATCGGGCACCTACTGCGTGTCAAGAAAGAGACACAGGACTTGCCCTCTAGGAGGAAACAAAGCCTTCTGATTTCAGGCAGGCAATGGTGAGAACTAAGCTGGAAGTGTTCAGCAAAGGTGGGAAATGAGTATCAAGGGACTTATTTCCTGAGTATCTCAGAATAGCAATCTTACTAATAGAACTGGAAAGGCAAAAACTGAGGTTGGACTTGAGCAAGCCTTTTTTATTATTCAAGTTTTGAACTTGATAAAGTTTGAAGTTGGCAGGGTTGTACTATGTTGTCTTCAGTAAAAGAAAAGTGAAACACTTTAAGGAAAAAAATGCCCAGACATGAAGATATTCAATATACAAGATGTCCGGTTTATGGAGGAACAACTGAATGTATATAAATGTGATACTACTTACCAATGCAGTGTCTTATGTGTCTAGAATCCTTCTAGAATCAAATATTTTGTAAATAGAGTATAAATTTATATTTATTCCCACTTTAAACAACAATCAAAGTCATCTGCTTAGGTAATACTTCACATGAAGGAGCTGGAACAGAGATAAATACTTACACTATAAGATGTTTACAGAGATTAGAAAACTAGAAGAAGTTTCTGGCCAAAGAAACAATGATAATGATGACTACCGCTCCTAATCTAAAGCCAGATCCTAGGGACCAGAGGTGAGACAGAAGAGATGTGACCCTGCCTTACACAATATTCTACCAGAGCTTCCATTCAAATTGAAATACCACTCTGTATGACTAACTGTTCGTTACATATTTCTATTGCTTAGCAGTCAGAACTCAGAATATTTGCAAAACTATTAGAGATGGAGAGGGGTTGCTGTACTCAATAGTAGTGCAGAATCTATGGGCAGACATTAGGCTGTTACTTAACAGAAATCTAGAAAGCTCTATACTTTAGTTTGTATATAATTCTCAACTAGGAACAATTTACACACAAAGAAGATATAGATTCAGCTTCCAGTACAAATAGGAAAATTAGAGAATAGATGAGTGGAGATACTCAATATGCACAAGTCTCCCCACCTATATGCATTTCTCCACAGGAGAAACTATAGTAAAATAGCAGTTTGTTTGAAAAGGAGAATGATAAGTGAATACCTGGCTCCTGTTAGCATATAGCTTCCCATACCAGAGTCTCCCCATGTGTCTGGAAGGTAAGAAAAAGCAGGAAAGAATGAGTGCCAGGACAACCTCAAAGTGGAGCCTAGTGGGTTGAGGCATAAATTGGCTCTGCATTGGGAAACAGAAATGTGAAGTCCAAAGGCTGGAGTACTGGTCCACCACCAAGTGTTCTCTCTCAGTCCAGCTGCTGATTCTTCATCTGTGAAGAGGGGATCCTCACTCCAAAGTATTTCTTCACAAAAGGACACAAAACCAGTTCTTTACACCCGAGTTATGACAATATTTGATCTCTGACATCACGGTTGAAAGCACTAAAAGGAAGAGTTGAAATATTACCAAAATGTAAAGCACGCTTTCCTAATCCTCTTCAAAGCAAGTGCTGAGGATCTCCCTTCTGTAGAAAACACAGTGCAGATTAGGAGAGGCAATTTGGCTATGTACTCCAATTTCTTCGTTTCCTAATGGTATGACATAGAGTAAATTCCTCAGATAACTTGATCATATTAACTAATTTGTGGAGTGAAAACAGTCACGTGCTCAGAAAATGTTCTTTTCTCCTTTTCCCTTTTACCACACTAGTCCATATGTAGGCTTTACTCTTCTCAAAGCCAGTCGCATAACAAGATCACAGTAGGGGTTAGACAACAATTTAAACAAGGAGAAATTCATGGTCAGTGGCTATGAGCACAAGCTCCTGAAGCCCTTTTGCCAATTAAGGCAGCAACAATTGACTTCACTAATATCCTAAGGTCCAATTTTTTCTGTGGCTTCATGAAGTTGTTAGGAAACATAGGAACACATTGAGTCTTATTTTGCATCATCTGAGATGCAAAAAACAAGAACAGAATTCAGTATACAAATTTATTCATTCTGTATTCACTTTAGAGATAAGGATATGGAGACCCAAGGAAGGAGCAGAGCTTACCCGAAGTTACTTCCATGACTGGAGGCAATTTACTGCCATAAAGTAATAAAATCAAAGCTAACAAAAACCAGGGAGCAGCTAAATTACAACTGCTTTTGAAAACATAAAGCAAAATACATTAAATTAGCTGAGAGGTAAATTTAATTCTACTCTTTGAAAATCCTTTGGAGTATTTTCCCAGAACTTTGATGAATTTACTTCCTATATGTACCTAAAATTACTATGGAAATCTTCACAAATTCCCTTTTTTTCTCTGATATTACATAATTATTGGCAATAGAATGGAAATAAGAAGATGCAGGAAAAGGTGACAGTTTATTTTTTTAAGGCTGTGTTAAGACTAAATACTTGGAATGAAGTAACTGGCCCAGTCCCTGTCACCAATACAGGCACTCAATATTTGTTGAATTTGAATTGTTAGACTGGATGTGCTAAGCTTATGGATTTAGAACTAGATATGAACACACACCTTTACTTCTGCCCCATCATCAGTACTACAGAAGAAGACAGGACTGAGCCAAAAGCTTGAAACAGGGTTGGATCCAATATAACCTGTGGAATGAAGAATGTGGGATGGAATGAGGAATCAATCCTTGAGCCAGGGTTGTGAAACAAATTAACTAAAAATATTTCTCAAGTGTGACTTTTTAACTATGTTCCTAAAAGGCAAAGACTCTGATAATATTAGTCTAAGTCTCTGATAGTGGACCCAGAGAAGGTACCAGCTTGATACTCCTTACGTGACTGTGGAATGATTACACTAATTTGTTGTTTCAAGTTTCTTACATAAAATCATCACCTAGAGACTTATTAGAAAGTTTTGTTGATAGTTTAGATACCTTAAAGGTTTTGGTGGCAGGGGAGGTATTAGAAGGAGAAAAAAATTATATTAAAGTTGAAACTGTTGCTTTAGTAATTCAAGGAAGAAAAATACTAGCTGGGATTAAACAGAAGATGTATCCTAGATTTAAAAGAAATAAGTTTAGACCACATCTATTCGTTTGCGAAATTATAATATAACCTATGGTTCTAAACAAAGTAATTTTCTCCTTGTAGGATATCTGGCAATTCATGGAGATATTTTGGGATGTCACAATGAGGGAATGCTACTGGTTTTTAGTGAGTAGAGTTCAAGGATGTTATTCAGTGTCCTACAAGGTACAGACAGGACAGATCCTGATGACAGAGAATTATGGGGTCCCAAAAGTCAACAGTGCTGAGATTAGCACACTCTACCCTGTCCAAAACAGAGCTAGGCACTAGGAATAGAAGAACAGATAAACATATAAACTAAGTTTTTGCTTTCCCTGCCCCTCCAAAACCTTCAGCTGAACTATTTGTAAGTCTTTCCAGTGGAGCTCTCAATGATTGTACGTAAGAAAATTGAAGCATCCGGTTAATTCAGTTGCCACATTTTAGATCTCACTTATGTATCCCAGGTTAAATTGGTGTTGTTTTTAAACCTAAGTTCATTTGTTATCAGATATAAGAATGCATTGGTTCACTTGCCCAAATCTTTGTGGAAAAACTAGGAACCACAGCAAAAGGTAGCAAATATCAAAGACCTGGAGCACTCCTGAGAATGGCTCAATTCTCCTTACCTCATCCCAGCAGTAGAGAAGGTAAAGTTCACTTTTGGTGTTAAATCTGACTTCTTCATTCTGCCTGCTGAGATATATGTCCTTCATCAAAGTCTTTTCTCAAGGTTATCAGTCAGGAGAGAAAAGAATGACAAGACTCAAAGGGTTTTACAAACTGCAGGCACATACAGTCTCCTGGGTTATCTTACGTGTTGCACTATTGAGACCCCAACTGATATTTAAAGTTCAAGATCTTGTCTCAGCATAGATTCAACTGAGACAAACTCAAGAAAGAATGTAGCAGGAGGTATGCTGAAGAAATAAACTGAATGCCATTGGGAATAAGTGCATGAATACAGTGTTTATTACCATGACATTTTCTATCTTGAGTAAAAGGACTGTCAGGAAAAAAGTACACAGCAACTCTAGCATTTGGTATTAGGGTAGAAGTGATACTATCCTAACACAGTCTCAAATAGAGGTGATCTAAACACAAGGATGCTGGTAGAAGGAAAAGTATCTCCTTCATCCTACTCTGTGAAAAATGAATTTATTTAATTTCTTATTTTCTCACACTGAAGACACAAAGCCTCTTTCACCACTGGAGGCCACTAAGACAGAATTATTTGACTTTAGATAAGGAGACAGCCTGTACAGAACGCCTCCTCCCAATTTTCCATGGGAAGTTATTATTCTCATGGGATCCAAATTTGCAAACTCTAGATGCAAATTCAGCTCACTTGTATGGTCTCTGTATCATACTGTCAATTCAACAGTCCCTCACTATAAAACTGTGTTATTTGTGTTCTTTTTAAACACTATCTTTTTGATTCAGCAAACACCCTTCACCGCTAGATAAGGAATCAATTTTCACAGGCCAGCAAGAGTGCACATTTGTAAAGTTTGCAGAGAACTTGCTTTATTGGAAACTCGCATAATGTCACCCTTGATTGCAGCCTATTGATACAGCTCCTGGGCGTGTATGTCAGTCTAAAAATTTTAATTCCCAATGACCCAATAAATTTAGGCCACTGGAAATGTATATTGAGCAATTTTATCTACATTAAAAAAGGACAAACAACCAAATAATAAATTGCTTTTGGCAAAGACTTAAACTTTAGAAGCATTTATAGGGAAGAAAAATCAATGACATTTTTACCAAGATCTACTTTCTTCAGCATTTGGACAGTATGTGATTCCTCATAACTCTATCTGTAACAGGCCATTTTACACCAATCCATTTTGATGATTTATGTCACAGTGTGAGAGTGGGAGACTTCCATTCTTTGTTGGCATGAATTGGGCTAAAAGCCTGGGTAACAAAGGGCTGTACCAAAGGCTCCCATTACATGAGCACTTCCTTATTGTATCCTGCAGTATTAATACCCCTTCCTTCCTGGCACCCAAATCTTTCCCTAGTTTCCTTGGCATTTCATTCTCAGGATACTATTCTTTCACATCTAAGTCCCCACATTTGTATATCCGCTCTCTTTCTGAGGTGTTTACTCTGCTCTCAGATTTTTAATCTATTCGTTTATAATATTATATATTAACAAACTATAGTCATGCATACTCACGAGGTACAAAATAATGTTATGATTTCTAATGCAATGTGGAAGACCATGTTCACCCAACCAATCTATTTACCCCTTCAAACTTTGAAATCTTCTGTGATAAAACCATTTATGGTTCTCTCTCCCAGAAATTAAATATTAACACACTCAGCATTAACTGTGTTCATCAAGCTAAACAACAAATCTCAAAAAAGAATATTTAAATTTATTCCTCTTACCAAACAGAGTATATAACCTTCAGTGAGCATCTTTCCACCCCACTACTCTAGCCTCTGTTAACCACCACTCTATTCTCTGCTTCAATGTGTTCAGTTGCTTTAGATCCCACAAATAAGTGTGAACGTGAAACTTTTGTATATTTGGCTTATTTCATCCAGTATAAGGTTTTTCAGTTCTGCCTCAAATGTCAGAATTTATCCATTTTAAAGTGAATAGTCTTCCATTACATTTACATCCAATATTCTGTATCCATTAATCTAGTGAAGGACACCTAGGTTGATTCCATACATAGCTACTGTGAATAGTGCTGTAATAAATATGGGTGCACACATGTCTCTTCAACATACTGATTTCAAATTTTCTGAGTCAGTATCAAAAAGCACCAAGATAAAAAGCAAAAGAGCAAAATTAAGCAAATGTGCTTATAAAAAGTTTTTTTGCACAACAAAGGAAACAAGAAGACAACCTACAAAATGAGAGAAAATGTTTATAAACTATGAATCTCCAAAGAGGTTAATATCAAAAATACATAAAGAACACAAACAGCTCCTTATACAGAAAATGAATTCTCCTACTAAGCAGTGAACACAGTATTAGCTGGCCATTGTGGCTCACACCTTTAATCCCAGCACTTGGGAGGCAGAGGCAGTAGGATTGTTGTAAGTTAAAATCTCGCCTGGGTGACATAGTGAACTCAGGGCCAGCCTGAACTACAAAGCGACACCCTGTCTCAAAAAATAAAATCAAATAAAACTACAATGAGATATAGTCTCATGCCTTCTTGAATAATTAATATAAAAATGAAAAGATAGCAAGTTGTGGCCAGGATAGAGATAGGAAATCCTTGTCTACTAATGAATGAAATGCAAATTAACAAAGCCATCATAGAAAACTATATGAAGACTGCTTGAAAAACTAATAGTAGTTATTTTAAAGATTCAAAATGTGTAAATTAAAGGGATATTTTCTCCTTAATACTTTTCACAGGCTGATAAGCCTTAAATATGTATTAGAAGTCTAGATCTCCTGCTAGTTATTTGAAAGCAATGCCATGTACAGTAGTGCCTGACACACAGAAAGTTGGTCAGTAAGTTTTGAATGAACAATGACTAAAAGATAAAAAGGAACTTATGGAATTTATGTGAGAGACACCTGAAGGAGAGTGGAAGCGTCCGACACAGACACCTCTGAGGCCAGTTGGTGCTGTACTGTGCCCAGCGGATCACAAATGTATGAGGGAACAAGGCGAGATCAGCAGAAGCAACTTATACTCCAAGAGAAATAAAAAAATATGTTGCTGTTTTAGACTACTATATTCTAGGGTGTATTTAAATATAACCCAGTATAACTAAGACTGTTCCAAAATCTGCTTTTCCTGCCAGTCTTTAATTCCTCCTTATGGATACAGTTAGTCCTCCTTTTGTTAGGCTGTGCCTAGAACCCAGAATAAGGCCTGCTCGCTATGCAGGATACTCAGTAAACACCCACTGACAAACGTATCCATTCTGTAAATGGTGAATAAAAATACACAGTCACTTGCTGCCTGGAATTAGGGCAAAAGGCCACTGAACTCAGAATATTCGCATTTGTCAGACGAAGTTAACTTGTAATGGTAAATATTCATTAAGCACTTACAATTGCCAGACATTTTGCTATGTTTCTTGCATCTATTTAGTAAAGTTCCATTTCATAGAAATGAAATAAAGGCTGCATATTTAAATAGAGCCCTCACTGGGAAGGCAAATGGATCTCTTTTAAGAAACTAGTTATCTGTTCTCAAAGAAAAAGCTGCACTAGAGGTAAAGCTTCCCAAAATACTCTTGTTCTTACTGGGATTCTTTTCCTTCCACAGTAATATTCTGTGTATAATTAACCAACTGTGCACTAAAGGAGCAGCTAACTGTGCATGACAGAGATTTACTGAGTCAATTCACGAATCTTCTAACCTGGTTCCAAAATGCTAAGTTCTTGGAGAAAAATCAAGTGAGTACAGAGAAAAAAATAGCTGAGGAAAGAACAAAACAGAAAAATTCCTGGCTGGCAGCGTAGTCTGCAATCCTCACTTTTTGAAGTGCTCTTTATTTCTTCCATGTTGCCTGAAAAGAATCAGATTTGCTTCACGCTGTGAGGCAGCCTGCTAGGGGAGGGTTCTCACCGCCTGGCTGGTTACCTCCAGCCCCCATTCTCCCATTGAGGGCTGTGATTAGTATGGGTTTGGTGGGCTGGATGGATTCTGGAAAGGACTCACAGAAAGGGATCCTGTGAGCTCTGCTGCTTCTCTGTAGGTATTTTCCTCCAATAAATTATTTTAAATAGAAGGGTGTGTTCATATCCTCTTTGAATGATGATTTGACATCACAAAGGGGTCACTTCCTTTTAGTTTCTGAAAGAGCCAGCAGTAACTTTGTCACCAGGACAGTGGGGCAAGTCTGCAGTGGAGTTCAATTCAGATTGCTCTGCCCCATTGAGATACTCGGGGAACAGTCTTCATCCAGGCCATGGAAAGTCAGCTACACTTACATAGATGAAGGGACCACATAATCTCAATATGGATGTATTTGCTTCCCATAACCTCCCTGTATTTGTAGACAGACTATCCTAAAATGGGGGCTGATCTTCTTAGTACACCAGACCCCTAAAATATAAGATGAGTATAAAAATCCAGAGCAATGATTCACCTGTAAGTCTTCACTTGGAGTTTCCAAATTTGCAAAACCTAAACACAGGCCTTCTCCATTTATATGGACCATTTCTCAGCTACATGACAGCTCCAGAATTTGGTTTCACCACTACTCTTTTGTGTGACAAAGAGATGTGTGGCAGAATGAGCTAAACCCACTCTATGGACTAGTGGTTCCATGAGGCCAGCCATAACTTGGAAACATTCTTCCACTTAAAGAAGTGCAGAACAATGACCTACAGCAAGCAGATGCACTTTGAGGGCCCAAAAAAGAAGAATATGTGATGAATCTCATGACTGCTACTTTGTTTAGCCCCTTGTCTATCGTTCATGCCACCAACTGAACCAAGATGTAGAGAGTACACAAAAGAACCTCCCCATTGGGTGTACTAAGTCATTAAAGACAGTCTTTTTTTAAACAGTAGCTCTCACCAGAGGTGGGGAAGCAAGTGATGAACTTTTTTCTCATGTTTTGTGTCCAAAGGGAGGACTCAGGAAGAGCTGAGTCAGCACAAAGAGATAGCTAAATGGGCTTGGCTCTGAATTCCAATTAAGACACTGATGAGTGAGGTGATACTGAACACATTATTTGGCATCTCTACACTCGAACTTCCCTATCATGCTCTTTAAAACTGCTGGCATTTACTTCAGGAGACAGTTGGGAAGATTAGCAATACTAAACCTGAAATGCTGGGCACATAAAAGAAGCTAAAATTTGATAGTGAACATCTAGTCTACAAGTCTTGCATAGAGATCATGAAAATTCCTGGGACCTCCTTCATTCTTTCTGGAGGGAATTGTACCAATGAATACAAACTACTCTCTGAGAAAATCACAAAGAATGGTATTTTGCTGGTGAGCCAACCAGTTTGGTAGGACTTGCTCTTTATATGCTTTTAGTGACTTTGCATGACACAATGAAGATTTTGTCATGCACAGACAGGGGACATCACATAATATCATGTGACAGTATGTTTAGTGGTGGCAGGTCAGTTGGCTTGTGGCGATCAAGAACTGGCCTGCAGCTGAAAAGTTTAAGTCAGTACAGTGACTGCATTCCACCTTTGAACACTCCTGACTCTAAAGCATTTTGACAAAGTCAAATTTGCTAAGAATATGCCATGAAAGCATTTCAAAACTGTATCTGATTGTTTTTCTTTTATTGCAAGGGCAAGCACTTATTTGTAGCTTTTCTGACAGCACACACGAGGACCCTCCACCTCTGATTATCAAGTTCATGTAAAAGTGTCTCAGTGTGATGATACTGAGTCATTAGAGAATAAACTCGGTGCTTCCTCTATGGCTACTCAGAGTTTGAGGTACATTCTTCTATTAATTGGAAGACTGTGGAATTTGGGGATGACATGAGCTACATTGGAGTATCGGCTCCACCATGCTGAAGCCAGGTGACTTGGATAAGTTTTTTAACTGCTTGAGATCTCAGTTTTCTCATTTGTCATGTAAAGAAAATACTTGCCTACTTCCAAGGTTGCTATGAGAATCAGAGACAATATTAGTTAAACTGGGCAGAGTGTACTAATTTTTGGAACATTATCAATTATAGTCTTCAGTATCCATTAACTTGGACTACAGAATAAGGTTCCCACAAGTGATGAAAGAATCCACTGCTATTGTCCGGGTCTCTAAGCAATACTTATTCTCACGAGGCTAAGAAAACATGCAGCATTTTAAATAGTGAATACACATATGGAGCATGTAAAGGGGAAACCTGAACACATGGGGAAGCCATGGAGGGACAAAGACATGGGCTTTGGAAGCCAGAAAAATCAGATTTGATTCGAGTCTTTACTTTTACTGGGGGAAGTGACACAAGCTTCTTATATCTCAGCTCATGTGTAAAATGGTAGAGCAGTCCCTGCCTCCCAGGATTTTGGCACCCTGGCCCTAGGGCCTGCATCCTGTGCTCTCCTTGTATGAAAAAGTGGCCCAGCAAAGGGGTGCTACCTTCCCTTGCACCATGTGGGCTGGATGTCAAGCCCATGTTATTTGCTGCTTCCAAAGCAGGACCTGTCTGAAGGTTGCCTTGGGACTGTTCCGAGAATATATATCTTAAAATAGCTGGGTCTCATAAGTAGATATCTGCTAGCACCTGCATGGCAGCAGACATGTGACTTTCATGGGTTGGAACGAATGTGGATATTGGCTGTGAGGCAAGGCGAGGACAAGCGCTGACAAAATGCAGGATGTAATATCTCTTGTTCAACACTTTCCTGTCAGTATTATTCAAGCTGCTTATTCTTAAGCACAAGGAGAAAAGCTGTAGTGTATAACAAACCAATACCTGAATCAACATAAGTGAGAATGCTAGGAATGATTTATCAACGTGGAGAGCAATTAAAATCTCCCAATCATGTCAACGTCCGTCCTCACACGCATGCTGCTGTTGTAGTTATATGATGCAGTAGCTGATTATGCGTGTGTGATAAAAGGGCCTACTTCAGTGATGACAGCCTCTCTCATAAGTCAGGGAATGACAGCCAGGCCCTGAGCAGCTGTAGTCCAGCTTTGGCATCCTACTCTATCTAGATCAGTAGCAACTAGGTAAAGAAGTAGCCATACTTTTCTAGCATATAAAAACATGCCTTCTCTTTCCCCATCTTCTCCCTTAAGTACACTCACACACAAGGGCCTTGAGGGACTCCTCCATGTGCATCTGCAAGCTGTATTCCAGTTTGAGAGCAGAGCGTGTGTGATGACTGTTTGCAAGAAAGGATATTGGTCACAAGGTAGCAGATTGTCATGCTCCTATGGAGAAGCATGATTATTTTTCTAAAATAACCATTCTGCCAATTGTTAAATCTGTCGTTTTGCCAATGACAAATTGGCAAGTAATCTTCAGAAAGGGGCGTGTGTAGTTGGGAAAGCCTTACAGAGCCACAAGTTCTAAACGTCATTTGTGCTTCCTGTCTGGCTGTGCCTTCAAATCACAAGACACCTCCTGAAGAGGACTGTGCAACCAACACGATAAGCTTTCTGAATTGACAGCTGACCTTGAGGACGGGCCTGATGTCAAAGTGATTGTTTTCTAAGGCACTGACTCCAGTTCTCTAAGTCCATTAGACTCACCCTGGGCTATTTTTTTTTCCAGAGCACTTGTGTTAAATCTCCACCATAAAAGATTATGTAATTTTTTGTAGGTTTTAATCTGATGTTAGGCTCAGGTATCAATATGTATTGTTTCAAAGGTCCTCAGAAGTTTTTGATGTGAAAACAAGGTTGAAAATCACTAAGCTGAAGCAGTTATTACTGGGAAGAGTCCTTAGATATAGGTCTATGAACTATGTCACTAAGCTCATTTTTAAAATTCAGTTCAGCTGTTGTTGTTTTCCTCAGCAGGACAACGATACTTTTGTGATGAAGGAGATAGTGCATTATTTACAATCTGGCACAAATTCCTCATATAGCTATGGACTAGTAACAAACCAATTTCAGATCCAGCACCAATCTATGAGGCACACTGAGAAACACGTAGTATGGGGGGTCAGTAAAAAGGGAACACTAAACTTTTTCAAAAGTGTGCAACTTGTCAAAGCTCAGCTTTGATGGGAACACAACACTCTGAGAGGCCAGCACATCCTTTTCCAAGGTACACTTGTGGGCTGTTAATAGGGACCAGGAATAAGAACTTTGCAGTATCTAGGAAATGCAGTTTATCATATTACTGCTTGAGGTAAAAGTTTCCTAATTTCAAGCTCCTTCAAAATCTTAAATATAAACATACTCAGCACGACTTTCTAGGGGTCCCATGTAATTTGGGAAACACATTTGACTGTAGAATCTTTCCCTTTACAAAGCTATCTTGCATAAACAATACTTCATGAAACATAATTGGAAATAATTAATTCTATGATTCTTCAAAAATCCACAAAAGCCAGCACTGTTCCTTCTTTCATCCTCCTCAACAAGATAAACAAGTTATTATGTAAAGTATAGACAGTATGGACATCTGAGTGAGGCACCAGCACATTCTTGTGTACCCTCTTAGTGAGGAAAAATGTCCATCTGTCGGGGTAGCCTTGATTTGGGAAAGCAGTGAAAAGTGATTCAGGTTTTACCTTGACCAGATGCAGAATCCAATTGAGCTGGCCCCACCCTGTGCTAGCTCAGAAGGGCACATTTTCATGACTGGTTTGTCAACTGGCTATGAAAAGATGATCAGAAAGAAGAGCGGTGCTAAGCCATTCCACTCAGGAGTGTGTTGGCAACACTGAAGGGCAACAGGCATCACCTGTACATATGGGTGATTTCCAGCTGTTTTTCAAATATCACACTTTGATTTTGACCTTGGTTTTAAAAGTGAAAATCAGCACCATACACTGACATTCATTGAGTACATTTTCAGAGCCTTTCCTCAGAGCCATTATCATATTAAATATATCCTTGAAATGAGTTATGAGTGCTAGATGCACACAACAGGATTATCAGCCCAAAATATTGACAGAGACACACATAAAGAGAGAGAGACAGAAAGTGAGAGAGAGACAAAGAGACAGAAAGACAGAGACAGAGACAGAAACAGAGAGACAGAGAGACAGACACAACTTTCTCTCATGAAAATATCACCACAATGGGTGCACCTAAGCTCAATGGATGAGAGAGCCTCTTGCTTTAAAAAATGAATCATATTTTCAAAGAAGGAATGGTTATTAGTGTCTACTGTAAAAGCCAGCCTTGAGACCAAATTCAGATGCATATATTCAATAAGAGAATAATAAATGCTCATCCTGTTTTGAAATTGAATTACTTGCTGCTAAGTATACTTCCTTGATTAGATTACATATTTTCCAGAGAGTAGAAGCTATCCTTAAAATATGAGTTAGTTTCCTCTCTGCTGCCATAAGGTGAAGAAATAGGAGGGAACACAGAACCAGCCATTTCTGGTTGCCTAACACTATTATGACATACCAAGTTGTCCTCTAGAAAGCAACTGAAACATAACCAAGACAACCAAATTTAAATTAAACACTTTATTGAGAGAGGATTGGGTTCATTCATTGCTAATGAAAAAGGTCTTTAGATTTCTGGCTTTTATTTGGATCAATTATTTTTGTCTTTCTTGAGTGCCATTTGCTTCAGTGAGTAAAGAAAACTCTCTGGCAGCATTCTGTCACCTCTCAGGTAATAAAACAAAGGTAGGATGACCTCAAGTGATACTGTGTAGCAAAAGAAAGAACTGACAGGATTAAAAATAAAGGTCTTTTATCTATTCATAATAATCCAAACACACAACCCCCATATTTTTCTAATAAAATATGAACATACCCTCAATTTTCATCCTCAAGAGGATAAATGAAGAACCTAGTTATAGCTCTCATAAGATTTTCAGGTGTCAAGTATCAGAATTTGTTACCCAATTCTAACCTAGTGGTGAAAAGATGTAAGCGCAGTAATTCAGTTTTATCGAACTCCTAACTCGAGTTAATATTGACCTACTTTTTTCAAAAGGAAAATGAATATTAAAGTGACAAAGGCACAACTGTGGGAGACAACAGAGTTGGGAATGAAGATTACGAGAAAATCATTTTCCTTAGCTTCCTCCTTCATGTCTCTCTTTTTCCTCTTCTACCACTTAGTAAAACTGACATTCATGGTGACACATAGAATTTCTGGTGAAGGGAAGCAAGGCATGATCAGAGTAACAGCATTTTTATAGGTATCAATATACACCCTCACATGTTACACACAATTTCTCTTCCTTGTGGTTGGGGGGGAGCTACGATACTTGATAATTAGTCTCCAACAAAAATTGTCTTCCACTTCAACCAAATCTATGGCAGTTGGATATTTCTCTGTGTGTGGGGTTTTTTTTTTTTTGGTGGGGGGAACTGCTGATTGAACTCAGGACCTTGCACTTGCCAGGCAGGCAGTGATATCAGTGAGCTAAATCCTTGGCTCTTTGGATAGTTCTCTGAATAGAAGGGTTATGAATGTTCTGCGAGAGATGGAATAGATCCCATATGGAAACAGGAAGATACCAAAGAAGTCAAATATCTGATTAAAAGATAGTATTACATTATTGAGCCCAGTAATTTTTCCTATATCACATTAATTCCTTCAAGATTACTATTGTAAGCACAATTTTCAGTCTTTAAAGAAAGCACTAGCAACTTGTGATTTATTTGTCCCTGTAGATTTTAATACCACCTACTCATAAATTTGTGTCTTCTGATGAGACTCTTACAGTTTTCAAATATCAGTGAAAGTATGATGAGGGACATTTGGGAAGCTGGAGCTGTGATGATAATAGATTGGCTTCCAGGAGTGACTAAATCAGTGATTTCATCTTGGCACATGTGGCCCAGAAAGAAAAAGTGAACAAAAAGAACAAAGCTATGAAGATTATACTTTCTCCTGCCAAAAGGCTCTTGGAACACCAAGAAAAAGATTTTGGTAATGATCTCCACTTTCCATGCAGCTTTCTGATAACAAAGAATATTGCTGGTACTGGGCCAAATTAGACTCTCAGATATTTGTGTGAGCTTCTTCAGCCAAATGCCAGTCCTCACATAAGTACTCACTTACATCATAAGTGGTTTTTATGGAAATAATCACATCGCTGAAAATCACAAGTATTTAGAGCAGATTAAACTTTTGGGGGAATTGGATGTTCATAAATAGAAACCTGCTTTTGGCAAAGTATGATTTGGCATTAATGTGCCCTGAAAAGCTAGGGAGATTTTTTAGTCCATCTCTGCATGTCTTTACATGGATTCTGAGGCCCCTGGATTCAATGCAAGAATATCTTTAAGTAAGGAAACAAATTTTATATATATGGGGGGGTGGTAGGGTGGGTGGGGCTATGGGAAAAATGAGAATTAAGTTGTGTCTTATACTGGTACAAATCCCCATTATGGAGTGCAATCATGATGTGTATATTTAATGTACCAATAAAGAAAATTAAAAAAAAAAAAGGTAAAAAAAAAAAAAAAGAATATCTTTAAAAGATAAATGACTGTGAACAGTGTTAACAAAGTCATCTGTACCAAATTGTAAGAGGCCATAGACTGTGGAAATCATCAGGACTTTTACAAAAAACATTGCCAAGAAAATGAAAAATCAGGGCTTTTTCTGTATTAAGGCAAAAATTGCTTGATTTTGTCAACTCAGTAGGAAAAAAAACACATTAGTTCTAACATTATTATCATACATCTAGACTTTTTGACCGAATCCAATCTTTCTACAGTCTATGTAATTCAAAATTTACTTTCCTCAAAGTTAAATGACTTTTTACTTTTTTACTCAAGGGCTTCTAACACTGTGTAGACACCACCCCATTGGAAAAGTCATCCTGGATGATCAGCCTTGCACAGGCTAAATATTGGATGGCTGAGCCACTGCAGTGACCCCGATAGATGTCCCTAGCCAGTGTCAATGAAGGTCTCATGCTTTGGCACAGAGGCCCTCAGAGGGAGCAGTTCTTTAATATGCTTCCTGTGAGAATGAAATATTTCACTGCATACAGAATTTAGATCTAACATACTGTCCATTTGTAATAAGGATGTCTTTAATTTCTTCTAATTATAACAAAATGTTATAGCAACTTCAAGTGAGAATGGAAGACTACACCTTATGGCATTTAAAACCAGTCTTGAAAAAACGTTCCAGGTTACTAGAATAGTTCCTGAACACTTCCAAACTCACAGTTACTTCATCTCCTTGAAATGACAAGCTTCAGTATCCTACATGAAGCAAGCGGGTTAATTTCTTGCCATTGTTTTCTTATTTACCTAAGGTTTGCTCCAAGCATATTTTCTCTTGCCCTCATCTAAGGTCTTCTGGGGCCTTATCTGTACAGAGATCAAGTGTTTTCATTTGCAGGTGTGGGTTCATCACTAGATTCTGGACTCTTGTTGAAGGGATGCAGTATGGTAATGAATAGTGTTAAAATGTTATCCCCCCAAAAATCTCACAGTGAATCTAATATTATTTACAAATAAATCATAGAAATAAGAAGAAAATATTAGCTCTATTATCCCAGAAGACCTGACCAGAAGGTAAAATGAAGGAAAGTCTTTAGTCTGAAAGAAGGAAATGCCTAGTTTCAGAGTATACAAGTGTAAAGGTGACAGCCACATTCACCTAGATGGTGATCACTCAATATATAGATGAAATGACAGATTAAAAACGGTCGAAACCTTGGAGAAGAGAACTTTAACTACTACTCATTTTTTTTTTTCTTTTTGAGACAGGGTCTCGCTTTGTATTTCAGGCTGGCCCTGAGCTCAGCCTCAAACTCACATCACAGCAATCCTCCTGCTTCTGCCTCTTGAGTGCTGGGATTACAGGCGTGAGCCACCACGCCCGGCACTGTGGTATGTGGTACTGATTGCTGTTGAGCATGAGTCTCCATGCCCAGTATTATATGTGGTTACCGGGGAATCGAACCTGGGCCCTTGTGCTTGCAAGACAGGCGCTGGAACCACTGAGCTAACTTTCCGGCTCATACTACTCATTTTCTACAGAGCTCTTCCTACCTGAAAGCCTTCATAACAGGGTTCACAGTACACTCTAGATGGTAAATGATAATTAATAGTTCTGTCAAAAGTATTTGTAATAAAAAGATAAGGACCTGGAATTTAGTTATTGAACTATTATCTTTTAATCTGAAGTATTGTTGAATGGTTTTAAGAGTCTAGCCATTTGCTTGAGTAAACTTAATCAAAAGCTTCTTAAATGGTTTATTATTCTTGTCCAAATGTTTATTTCAGGCTAATTGGCAAGTATAAAAATGGTATCTCTCTATGTGTGTATCGATACAATTTGAGAGAAACAAGTAGAAAATAAGGAATATCTTACATAAAGTAATTGTCACTCATTAAAAGTTTTGTTTTATCAAAATCAAAATCATGTTAGTATCTTCTCAACAAAAGCACCAAAAGGTTAATGTTACTCACTGTAAAGGGTCACCATTTGTACCTCCAGGTGAGTGAGTGTGGACATCAGAACTTACACTCAGAGTGGATAGCTTGAATATCATGAGTAGAAAATAAATACAGATGTTCTATGCTATTGCTGAAATAGAACTAAAGACAGATACATATGGCTTTCTGATTTTCTGCCAATAAATATTTAAAACTCTGTGTGGAAAGAAAAGAGAAAGAAGGGGAATGTTTGAGGTATAAAACTTCTCTTCCAACACTGTAGACTGGAGTTCACTTGTAGTAATTCCTTCACATGCCAAAGTTCAAACTAAACTAGGTGACAATATTGTCCAGATCAGGAAGACAGCTGTAACTAGAGTTCCCATAATGGTGGGAAAGGGCAACTTGAAATGGGAACAGAGTCACACTTAGGAAACATACATGAACTACATATGAAAGAACATATACCAATTGCCAAAGAGCAGGTAAATTCTGTCACTTATGACATCTTTCATAGGAAAATTGCATCAATAGTATTTGATATTAAGGGAATATGAGATGTTTCCTAATAAGTATTTAATTAGAATAAACATTATATATTCAAATATTGTTTTGGAAGTCAAAAAGTACATAGATGACCAAAAAAAACTATCAATTTTTTTCACATCAATGTGAAAAAATAATCCCATTCATCATATGTAAAACTGTTGGCAAAAACATGAGTAAATACCCTTGTTGGCCAGACGAGGTACTTCAGAGATTTGTGGCAGGGATGAGAATGAATACCTTATTAATCTGGTTTAAGTAACAGCAAGTAGAGTTGTCCAAACCTGTACTTGAGCTGAAAAGAAAAACAAACTACTCATGGTCATCTTGAGGCATGCATTTCAACATGGCCAAGTGCAACTGGACGTGCATTACATGGGCAGTCTGGTCCTATTTCGGCAAACCGAGGAGATCATGGGCATTCTTCCAGCGCAAGGCAGAAGCTTTATGTAGTGGAGGAGAGCTAGAAAATTGGAAACACTCTTCCCAGTAGTTCATTTTGGAAGTGTCATTCCTCAGCTGACTGTGGCTTCAGGAATGTAGGCGATGGGAACAGGCTTGGCCAGATGTTGGCTACAAGAGCAAGCAACTTTAGCAGCCAAAACGAGGCTGTGTCATGACACCAACTGAAAATGTTTGAGCTGCAAAAAGCAGAAGGATGCTGTGCGCTGAGCAAAAGATGATTGTATTATACAGCACTTTCTCTGGGACCGTATAACACACTCACCCACGCTGGGCGCCCTAGCTATAGCAGGGGCCGAACAACACGTAGCACACCAGAGGGCAATGCACAATCCGAAAAGAAAAAAAGAAAAAAAAAAGGAAAGAA
This sequence comes from Petromus typicus, assembly GCA_004026965.1. Taxonomy (NCBI): domain Eukaryota; kingdom Metazoa; phylum Chordata; class Mammalia; order Rodentia; family Petromuridae; genus Petromus; species Petromus typicus. The sequence continues at coordinate 22,227 of PVIR01001946.1, forward strand.
AAAGAAAGAGGAATGAAAGAAAACAAGCAAAACACGCGTCTGTCGTGCACAAACCTTCGGGCTCTGTGTTCTCTTTGTGGTGTACTTGCTTCAGCGGGCAGCAGAAGATTTCGTGACACTTAGCACGAAAGGGGGACTCTTTTTTCTTTAATTCCGCGGATTGGATGGAATCTTGCCGTAACATAATGTATTCCTGTGTGCCAGGGGGGGCGTCATCCAGAACTGTGGTCACCACATAACAAAATGAACTCAAGTTAGAGCTTCATGAAAGCAGAGAACATCTTACATCAGACTTAGTCCCAGGGAAGAAGACTAACGTAACAACATTTCCACACAAGGTTTCAAAGAACCACATCGAATAAATTGATGATTTTCTCTTTAGGGGCTGTGTTTAAAATACTAAAGCCCCAATAGCCACTCAAGAGCAAGTAGTACAAGGAAAATGTAACAGCATGAGACTACTCATGGTACAAAAGTAGTTTAATATTGATAGCTAGGTTGTATCTCAACACCATCTAGAGTTTACATGTTGCAGTTTGAGATGCAATGTAAATACTGATGAGAAGTGGTTGCCCTGGACCAATCATCATCAAGTTAGCTTATGTTTCTTTTCTCTTTCTGCTTCTGGTAAAGAAAGGCCTGATTCCAAGAAACACTGAGTCTGACAGAGGAGGAAGTGTCCTCATCAGAACTCATGCCCAAAGTGGACGGCTTAAATACCGTATGTATGAGTAGACAAATACTCTATTTTATTGCTGAAATGGAATTAAAAGGAGGTATATGTAGTTCTTCCTCTTTGATTTTCAGAGATCAGGGGCTCTGGTAAATATCTTTCAGATGTTCAAAACCACTTCATCATAGTCAATACTGGATCAAAGTTCTATTTTGTGGGATCGTAGAAGATGAGGCCATGGTCTACCAATCATGGCCTTAGATATACACCCTGCTCCGCTTAGTCTCTTTCTTTTTCAGGCCTAAGCAGGACTATGTATCACCTGTTCTGTTTCCCTCACAGAAACTAGGTGTTGGCCATCGTACAGTCTACTGTCATGGTCTTTAGTCTGAAAACTGTTGACAACACTGTGTACACATTTGATCTCCAATTGCAGAAACAGAACTGACCCCAGAATGATTTTTTTCTTTCACGCTTGTCCCAGGGAGGCCATTGCATTTCACCAGGAGTGAATCAGTGCCTCCAAAGCTGTGATTAGTGATGTTCTGACTCATTTTACTCCTCTAAATGCATACACTTAAACATGCATTTGGGAGGACTGATACCACCAGCAGATTTCTTATAGGGAGAATAATGCTGTAGTATTTGTAACAGATAAACAGCTTGTGGCTGAATTTAGATAGAATCTGAAGCTTCTGTGTTTGGCAAACAATCCTAGCTTACTCTTAAAAGGCTTTAAGAATTTTCTTTTATGTTGGGGGAAAACAGTCTAAAAATCAACATAACTTTTAAATTTGTATTATGAGTTTAGAACAAGTTCTTGATAAATTGGCTGTATGTGGAATTGTTGTCTTCTTTTACAAGTCATTAAATTATGCAAGAATGATGAATATTTTAGTCACTTTTCTGTCTTCCTCTAGTATTTTGCAGCAGTAATCAAAAATATTGTACAGACGCAACACCAGAGCTTTTCCCAGCAGAGAGTTCCCCTTCATCTACTAGGAATTTTACTATAACTTCTTAGGATCTTGTTGTTGAATGTAAATCTTTGCTAGCAACAGCTGCTATTCCAAACATTTGCAACCATTTCCTCCCATGAGCAGATAGTTATGATCACATAGACATTTATCAAATTCTAGTATCATAGCTGAAAATGAAGTCTGGTTTTACCATTCAAAATATTTGAAGAAAACTTGTAAATTTGGAATCATAAAAAATAATCACACACAACTATATGCACACTGTGAAATTCCACTTCCATGCACTGCTATATAGGAAACATATTTCAAGATTAAAGGGCAATTCAAGGAATAAATGAAAAAATGACTTTTAGTGAATGTATCGGGAACTTGTTATTCAAAAGTATGTGATAAATATCAGGAAATTGTCTTCCATTTTTACTGTTTGATACCAACAATGATGTCATGAGTGGGCATTTCTGGAGATTAATGGAGGACCAAAGCTAATCGCCTTTGGCTGGCACTCCAGCCATCAGCTTTGACCAGCTGGTCATTAATTCAAAGAAAATGCCTCGCACCACCATCATTATTGTTTAATTACACACAACTGGTTATCTATATCATACAACAACATTCTAATGAAAGCAACATGCTGACTGAATCAGGAGCTAACCCCAAACCTCCTCACAATAGGGAAAATGGGAAAGTCACAAAAGTGCACCATAATTGCTTCCCACAAATCCCCTCTTTCTCCTCTTCTTCCTTGAAATTGAATTTATCAAGTGGGGAAGGTGCCAAGATGAGAGCATTGAAGGAGCCCGCTGAGTAATAACCACCAGCACAGAACGTTTCCTTGAAAATTGTGTGAACATCTGGGAGTTAATAGTTCAGTTTTGGTCTCGGGCTGTCTCTACTCAGTGCCTCAAATGTCAGGCAACTCAGGCAGAAAAACAAAAAGAATAGTCAATCTAAGAGTACTTGGCACTGACACATAATCTAGAAATATTTTGAACTGTTTAATGAGAAGTGGTAATTTATAAGCAACACATCGCTTGGATCTACAAACTATCTGAACTTGAGGATATTTTGGATGAACAATTGAATATATGACATCAAATCCTCTTGTTCCCAGGGCTCACTCAAGCAGAAGAGTCATTGTACATGCAACAGGAGAGAAAGGGGACTTCCTCCCAGACTCCATAACCCAGTGGGTTCCTCTTCCTCAAGGAGGAGATGAAGATGCTATGCTTTCAGCTCTGGAAATGATAAAGAAAACTCACACAAAAATCAGCTCATCAAAACAGGGAAAAATTGGATTTTGTTTTTCTGTAGATTAGTCCAAAGGTTGCAGGCATTATCCCCTTCCAGTCTACTTATTTCTGGCACATCACCCCTACCTTCTGACAGCCACTCCCTCTCTGCTCATTCTTACTCATTTGTCCATATTTCATTCAGTGACTCCTACTACTCTTTCTTTTTTTAAATTGAAATTTTTATTGATACATTACATATACACACCATGATTGCATTCAACATTGAGAATTTGTACCAGTATATACACAATTTAATTCTCATTTTTTCCCATACCTCTACCCACCCTACCACCCCTGCCCCTATATACATAAGCCTTGTTTCCCTTCTTTTTTGTTATAATTTCATTATTTTTCCCCTCATTATTTACCCCTTCACCTCATTTTGCTTTGAGTATTTTCTATTTCACAATATATAGCATACTTTCTAGAACTCATTCCTAGTGCCCTTTCAAATAACAGATTTATCCAGTCTTGAAATTGAACAAAATGTTCCCATGATAAGGTAGACAGTAGATTTTACACAAAGTAACCTCTTGTTTCAGATGTTCTATCTGATTCTTCAGGATAGAGAAGCTGGTCCAAGTGGTTCACAGCTGCTGAGTCCCATGAGAGCAGCTGTCAAGGAACAGCTCTCTCCGGTGAAATTTTCCCACACTATAGCCAGTGACCTAGCCTGATCCACAGATCACCCACTCAGGACTGTAGTTCACAGTGGCGCGGAGTTGGAGGCAACAAGTGCACACATATCAATCCACACATCCACAGACACACAGACACTGACGGGTGGCATACTCAGACACAAAGGGGACAATAAGTGACTACAGTGGTGGGATGGTAGTTATGAGCCAACTTATGATGGATCTAGTTCCCATAAAAGTGTTCTATCTAACCACTAGGAGGGAGAACCTACTTCTAGACTTGCTCAGTATGGAGCTGAAAATGAACCCACACTTCTCTAGGTTTTAAGCAATTGGAAAGATCAAGGACAGAATCATGCAGCAGGCACAGCAAAGAGAATTTTGTAGTCTATGCCCCCTGCGATGATCTAAAATATTCATACCCATGGAAATATCCTTGCTTTAAAGTAAAGATAAAGGAAGTACCAATCTATAGCAAAATTTAATCTTCGATAAAATTCAGCATTTGATTTTACTATACCCTTTAAATATATTTTAATAAAAGAAGTTCATTATTGTATTTTCTGTGTTTAGTAAGTCCGGTTCTTAGTTTATAAAAGTTGTATCAATAGATAACATTGTCACTGCAAATAGCTACATACAAATACTAGGATGTAATCTTCCAAGTCATTGCAAACAAAATTCTGCACAGATAATTTAATACAGCCCTTTTGTCTTCTTTTTTTAGGTTTTTTGAGACAGGGTCTCGCTTTGTGGTGCAGGCTGGCCCTGAGCTCAGCCTCCAACTCACATCACAATCCTCCTGCCTCTGCCTCCCGAGTGCTGGGATTACAGGCGTGAGCCACCACACCCGGCACTGTGGTATGTGGTACTGGTTGCTGCTGGGTGTGGGTCTCCACACCCAGTATTGTTATGTGGTTAGCGGGGAATCGAACCCGGGCCCTTGCGCTTGCAAGACAGGCGCCGGAACCACCGAGCTAACTCCCCGGCCCCCAGCCCTTCTGTCTTAAAGCATAAAAAAACCAAAGCTGACAGAAGAGAAGTGACTTGGAAAAGTCACACCTAAGTGACTGGGAAAGCCCAACTAGATGTCAGTGTCCCAGTGGGTTTGCCAGCAAGTCTAAAGTAAGACTGCTTTGTAAAAGTATCAGTGTATTCACAGTGATCAAACCCTTCTGTAGTTTTTAGCTTCTACAGCTACCCCTATCTCCAGTGAAGTATTCTTTGTTTATTCAAGAGAGAAAAGCAACCAAAGAGAGTCCAGAAAGCTATTCAGACAAAGGTAGCTTCCCCCTTACCAGATACCTGTGATGCACATGGCTTGGTAGCTTAACTTTGAAGCAGTTAACAAGTCCTCAGTGACTTCGTGAAAATGTTTTAAGAACGAAACAGAAAATTCAGGAAAATATACAGATTATAAATGTCTTTACAGAATCAGAAACTGAAAGGGAAAATTAATTACCATAACCAAGTTTCCATGTTACCGGTCACCTATCATGCTGTCAAGCCCACAGAACCACAGGAGATGTTCAGTCATCTTCTAATCTGTCCCCAGGTAACCTGCTCCGTCTTCACGTGTGTGAAAGTCTCACTGCCACTGAGGACACTCTCAAGATGAAAGGGCTAACTGGGCATGAGAAATTGAGGAAGTAATTCGCCAAGAGAAACAGATCAGTGCTAAAAGTCATTTGACTTGGTGACGGTAGAAGCAACTTTAAAATAATTCTGTTGAGAGATGGAGTAAAGAATAAGGAGGAAACAGACAAAGGATGAAAAATAAGGGCATTGAGACATGTTACACACATGTAACAACTCCACATGAGGAACATAAAGATGATGTACTATTTTCATGTGCTAATGAACTGAAGAATATTTTGCAAATTTCAGCTATGTTTTCTTTTGCATCCCCCATTCTCTATTCACTCCTCTGAGCACTAGTGGTCTTCCTCCTCGCTATCTTCCTTTGAGTCGTTTTGCTCTTTTCTGAGTAGAATGAAATGCAAACTCCCTACCTTCATGTCCTTCTCACCTCTTTAGTCATGCCTCTCATTCACATCAGAATCCACTAGGCCCTAGAATATTCCAGGATGTTTTGTGCCTTGAGGTCCTACACTTGCTATGGCCTCTGACTGTCCTTACATGTATTTCAGGATTTTTCTGAAAGGCACCTCCTCAGAGATGTCTTTTTAGCTACCTGAGGTGTGTTTAGACTTGTCATGGTCTATAATTTTTATCTTTATATGTATATTCTTATAATTACCTCAGTCTTCCCCACAAGAACATAAGCTGTCAAAGACAGGGCCATTATATGTCTAGTTTACCATGCTACATGTGAGGCTCAGGACTCCAGCACAGTGTCTCACTGAAAATATGCAATCAAAGAATTTTCATTAACCAACTGGAGGATGCCCTTTCTTTCTGCAGCCTTCCCACAATGCTAAGGCAATCAGCATAACAGGCCACAATGCATGATTCCCATATAACTTTTTAGCCTGCAATGGCTATGGACAGTTTTTGTGCTATCATGGACTCTTACTGGAAAGTAAAATGATAGTGATTTCCATGTATACACTTTTTTTAACCATTTAAATGTAAGTTTCCAGAAGGTAAAAGCTTTGTCAGTCTCTTGGTGATCATCTTCATTTCCTTAGGGGCCTGTGACACTTTGCATAAGGAAACTTTGCATGCACAAAACCCCTTCTAGGGCCAATCATGGCTACCTTAAAGGTGTGTGCACCAAGGAGTGGGATGCACAGAGTCAGTGCACTGCCTGGCACCTAGTGAGCACAAAATGGGAGCTAGTGTGGAGGAAACATTGCCAGTGTTAGAGATGAAACTGTGAAGCTCTGCACTCTGGTGATTACAAAAGAGCCTAATTCACTGCTTTCCATCTGGCCATTGCAATGTCATTTCACCTCTTTGTGCCTCAATTCTGCAGTAAAAAATAAGTTGGACCAATTCAGAGTTTCTCCACATTGCTGCTTCTGACACTGGGGGCCTAATCATTTTCTGTGCTTGTGGCTGTTCTCTGTGGGATGGGGTATTGAGCAGCAGACCTGGCCTCTTCCCATTTGCAGCCTCCAGCACCCTAGCACGTTGTGATAACCAAACTTGTCTCTATGATCTACCAATACCTCATGTATATACATATACACTGCAACCCAAGCTCCTTTACTCATGCATTATGGGGCCCGATGATATGTAAGACCTCTCTGGCCTACAAGCTTCTTCATGAAGAATTTATACCGTTGCCAGGAACCTCTTACGACTCCCAGAAATGTTCAGTATCCTACGAGACTCAGCTTATCTATCCATGAGAGCTTGCTGCACACGCTCCCACCCAGGAATAGGGGGACACACTGATGGGCATGGCCAGCAGTTCTGGAGCAGAACTCTTCTGCTAGGCCAACTGTAAAGCCTGTGACTACACATCTGCATCTTCACTCACACTAGAGTAGAAGCATTCTCAATGAAGTGGCACTGGTTGGCACCCAGTGAGTAGTCTTAGGACTCTCCTATGAATAACTGATTGGGCTCAGCCAGCCAGTTGTGGCTCAGCCTGGCATTAGAAGCAAGGAGGGGAAGTGGGAAACCCTCTCTGGCCTTGTGTCAGCAGCTTCCCAGAAGCCCTGCCGTCCTAATGTCTAAAGGGTCACATGCCCATGGAAGATGGATCCATCTGCTTTCTGGAGCCAGAAATAGGTCCATAGAAAAGTACACCTTCCAACCAGGAGTGTTGGGTGTGTTTTCAGTAGTCCTCAGGCCCGTTCTCAAATACAGATACTTTCTCCCTGCTATAATTTTAAGCATTTGAGAAAATACAGCAAGATAAGAGAGAGGTACATTCTACCTCAGGACAGAGTTTTGCTGTACTTCTCAATTGTGTAGTCAGAAGTGTTGGCATTAGCCTGTGACTGACATTTCCTAGCCACACACTGTATTCTCCTCCCACAAATGCTGCCCACGCCCAAGATGAGCTTAAGCATGTACTACACTCACTTAGAGGGCTTGTGAAGTGATAGCTGAATGGCTGGGCTCTGGCCACAGTGATTTTCACTGTGGTAGACTGGGGGTAGATCCCGACAACTGGCATCTCTGGCAGTGTGATGCTGCTGTTCAGGGATCACACTTGAAACATAAGCACCCAGAGACCTTTGTTTTGTCTGTTCCAGTCATCTCTGACTGTCTGCATATTACTCTGTCCAGTGTAAACACAATCGAAACTACTGGTTCTCAGCTGTGGCTGTGCATTAGCATTGCCTGAGGGACTTTTGAAAATGAAAATACCCATGGTGGCAAGTCAGACTAATTAAAACACAATCTCCCGGCTGGGCCTGTGTAGGTTTCAAGGCTCCTCAGGTGAATCAACTGCATTACCAACTACGCAAAGCTTTTCCTGGCTCTCCCTAGTGAAAATCCCACTCTGTCTCCTGAGGACAGGTCTGGCCTCCAGTTACCTTATTAATTACATTTCTTCCCACACTGTGGTCCAGGCTTGCTATTTACCCTTCTCGACTGGTGCTATTCATGGTGGAAAAGGAGACAACAGCACACATCTCTATACCACTTCCCTGGTCCAGCACGAATGACTGTGAAAGATTATCCAGATGTCTACTATATGGTTAATTCTTCCTTATCCAGTTGTTTTCATCTAAAAATTGACTGTCTTCTTACTAGCCAGTGTTATTTAAATGAATCAATCAAAGCCTGCTTCCTCTTATGGAGTGGGTCAAGACTTCGAGTGGGTCAAGACTGTCTTTCCTGGGAGCTGGTCTGTTAGGGTGCATCTCCCCACACTGGTCCTTTCCTTCTCAGCTCCCCAAATGGGCTGTCCCCTTCAGATACCATTCCAGAAGTTCCCAGGGTTCACACAGAACCTAGGTGAGTCCAAGCTGATGGTAATACATTGACACAAAGATCTCACTGGGTATCTTGGAGAGTGAGCGGTTAAATGTGCTGAACCATTTCCATTGAAGATTAGACCAAGGGGTGAGTGCTATATTGTCCAGCATTGCTTCCTGGGGTCCTGCAGTTCACTGTTCTGGTAACTGCCCCACAGAATCACCTGAAGACCTTTTAGTAAATGTCAGTGCTGGGGACTTGCCTCCAGGTGTTCTGGTCTAGTTGGTCTATGAGAGAAGTTTGGGCCTTGGAAGTCTAACAAGTTCTCCCAGGTGGTTCCAGGGAGCACTGAAGGTGACAAGGCAATGTGGCTAATTGCAGGAAAAGGAGAAAACCGCATAAGTGTACACATAGTTATCGGCAAAAAAGATGTTTTCCTGAGCAAAGGAAGAGCTCGAGAAGAAACTAGGACTTTGAAAGTGTCAGGCACTTTGAACCAGTGTGGAATACAAGTGGATCTCTTAAGGGGAAAATTTCAAAAGCTTTAGCTAGTATGCTGCTGAAGGCTTTCTAACCATCTCATCTGGTTTCCACCACTTAACAGCAGTGTGACCTTGGGCAAGTCATGTATCCTCTTTAGTTTCCTCACCCAGGTTCCAGAGTGAATGCCATACACATTAAAGTTTGAGTTTTGTCTAGCAAAATGACTGTCTTATAGACACATGGTTGGAAGTAAGCATAGGTTCATAACCTTCTCTTTGGAGACTATAGAATGATTTGGGCAGCAGCTAAACTTGGACTGCTGGAAGCACAGACAGGATGTGCAGGTAGGAGAACTTTGGCTCTACTGCATGATGCTAGGTAAGCCAACTACTTAAGTTTCACAGATGACCAAACTGAATTACAACCCTGAACTCCTAAGAGAGTTATTAAAAATTTGTAAAGAAAGAAACAAGGATATAAGTATAAGCATTCATCATGGTACACTATCATGTAATGAATGCTCCCTAAATGTTAGCTGAGGTGAAACTCAAGCTAACATGGAAAATGTTATTCCTAAGGAAAGACTAGCAACTACCTATACTTTGGCCTGCTGGGAGAATGTTCATATGCCACTCACCTTCAGTTTTGGAACCAAAAGAGGGAGAATGAACCAAGGGCAAATAAAGAAATCTGTAGTACTTATGAATTATCAGCTTGACTGACAAACGATATTTCTTTAAAGTGCCATCTGGAATTTCTTGAAAAAGTTTGTGACTAGCTTCATTGAAAAGCTTATATGGTCCTACATGCTTTGCTTTTCATGTAGGTTCTGCTGGGCACAGTGTTCTAGAGACTGAGACATCTAAGTAGCCTTGAAAAGGACATGCAGATAGACTCTAGACACTGTTTTATAATAAATTTTGTATCTTACTCCATGTATAATCGTGGAGGTCACTGACATCATGCAAAGGGGAGGTTTTCAGATAACTCTCTCTACAGCACATATTGTTCCAGCCATTTCTGCTTCTGTCCTCTGGGTATGTGAGTGTGTGTGTGTGTGTGTGTGTGTGTGTGTGTGTGTGTGTGTGTGTGTGTGTGTCTATGTGTACTTAGACATATGTCTGTGTTTTTAAAAACTATTAGTTCAGGAACTGCACTTAGGCCCAGTGAACGATGTCATGGCTACTCGTAGAAATTTTCTTGCTGGAAATCTCTTCAGCCTTTCATCTTAAGACCTTTTTTGGGCAACTCAGAGGCTAAATTGCTAAAGAAAACCTATTTTTCTCCTTAGTCCTTTCCATTTTTAGAGCAGTACATCTCAGGGGACTGAGACTTCCATGCCAATACACTGCAGAACACAATCTCAAGCCTCATAACCTTGTATTCTTAGAAGACATGCTTCTGCACACACTCTTCACCTGCAAATATGCTCCTTCTGATCTACTTTCCTGTTTTTGAAAGCTGAACCCAGATCTACATATGCTGTGCCAACTGAGTAGTTTGATCCTGATGTGTGTTTTAAGTCATCTAGGATGAGCTCAAAAAAACCTCAGTTCACGAGCACTGTGGACTGCCAGCAATGCCTTTGTCTTAGTGCTGCTGGCTAGAAAATTATACTGCAATGTTTCTTAATGATGAATATGAATGGAAGCCTGCTTGCCATCAAGTTCATCTCCATTTTTCCCTGGCTTGCTGCACAAAGGTATCTAAGCAAACTGCCTTTATATTAGTCAGGAAACACCCTCATTTTCAAGCAGATGGAACTCTCTTCCTTCTCCTTCTGGCCAATTCCCCACACTCATATGTGCTTCTGTTGCCTCTTTGTGCATCCCTCCAACCTCAGTGGCATTGATGAAAAATTACCAGATGTTGCTAACCCATCTTGACTATCCCCTTGGCAGGAGCCATACTACTAATACTAATATATAGGCCAATCTATAAAAAACTGTCTTTCAAATACTAGGAGCTAAGTGTGTATCACTGTGTCTTTGTGATGTCTGTCCTCCCATGAAATGTAGCCAGGCCAATGATTAGAGTAAGAGGGGGAAGAAGGATAAGAGAAAGCTCTTCCAACTGATTAAGTCCTTGGTCTTGGCTCCTCTTGTTTCATTCAAAATATGCACCAAGTGGAATCCTCTCCCCAGCTAGTCACAAGCTGCACTGAAGCTCATCAAAGGACAGTTAGTTCAATAGGGCCCCAATATATTCATGTTTGTGAGCTTAAACGGTCCGGTCATCAACACCTCCAGGATATGCAGTTTTCCATCTTCATGCTGAGAAGGGATTTGTCCCCCCCTTGATAAAAGATGCACACTTTTAGCTAATGGAAAGCACCATATTATCATTCCTAATTAAAATAATTAAAATCCAGAAAATAATAATAATAAAGACAAAAGCATTCCAGTGAAATGGGTGCTTTTCATCTCACTCATGCATGCCACAGTTTCTAACTCCCCATTTAGTAAACTGAGCTAGTGCTTCTGCTTAGGCACCCCTTCAGGGAGTTCAGATGGAAGGGTGATACACTGTACCAGGTTAAAATCCACTCCAATTTGGTTTGAGAATTTTAAAGCACATGATATTTGACTCTGTGTACTCTCCACAGCATTTCTGTTTAGGAAAGAAGCATTATGATTATTATGAAAGCCATCAAATGTCCTTAAAATAGCATTTAATGACTTAGGTGTAAATGAATCATAAACACTTAGACTTAACTTTCTCCTCTTTCCCTGTAATCCCAACTGGTTAAGTGAAGTTTAACAGAAAAGAACTTATTCACCTGCTTCTTATTAAGTCAGGTTGTCCAAGGTGGACTCTAAACTGGCTAGGTGCTCAGATTCAAAATATTTGGAATACTCACATCATTTCAAGTAGTAAAATAGGGTTCCTGATATGCTCTACCCACTTGCACATGTTCTAGTACTCACAACAAAACAAGAGATGAGGAATGTTACTGTTCCCACTCAGCACAGTGAAATCTGGGTGTCTAAGAGCCTGACAAATACCTTCACTTATCAAGGTGCAGAGCCGGGCTTCATAGCCAGGTGCATATTGTTCCACAGCCTGTGCCATACTCACTAAACCCTATCTGATGTTTGTTTTATCTGATGCTATCTGATGTTTGTTTATCTATGGCTGACTCAGTAATAGTCCCCTAAAATGCTTTTACCTTAATCCCTGGAACTTACGATAATGTCTCCTTAAGGCTACAGGTGGAATTAAAGTTGCTAATTATTGTAGCTAACCTATAAATGAGGACATTTAGCCTAGATTATCCAGGCCCAATGTAACCACTGGAACTCTTAGAATTAAAAGATGGTGGTAAAAGAGTAGGTCAGTGCAATGAAAATGAAAATGAGTCAGAACAGGTTAACAATGTGATAGGATTCACTTTGTCGTTGCTAGCTCTGAATGTGGAGGAAGGAGGCCTTGAGTGAAGGAATACACAGTGTTTCTAGAAGCTAGTAATGGCCTTTAGCCAACAGCCAGTAAAGAGAAAGGAATCTCATCCTACAAAGGAGTAACTTCTGCTAAGGACCAAAATGTGGAAGAGAAGTGAGCCTTGAAAAGGAAAGCAGCTCTATTACGATGCTGATTTTGGCCTGGGGAACCATGTGTCTAGCTTTTGACCTACAAAACTAAAATGGTAACTTTGTGTTGTTTAAGCCACAGACTTAAGTCTGTGGTAGCTTGTCATGGAAGTAATATAAAACTAGTAAGAAATTGAAGCCTTAATACTAAAAGTTTAAATAGATTATACAGCTTATGAGCATTCTATAGTTATCTTAACAACAGTACTAAAACATATACATAACTGACATAACTTCATTGCCTTTAACCTGAGAAGAAAACAATGATGCTACTTTTGAAGTTTTTGTTTTCCATTCCCTTCATAACACTACCTTTAAACACTGATTGCATAGATGTTTATGGGAACTTGCTATATGATAGATTGTATTGGAGTTATGTAATGTACAGCAGCTGGAAAAAATGGATAAATCCTCATTACTCATGACATTTACACTTTGGGTAGCTGTGGACTAGGAGCTTGGTTGGAGAGGGTTAGTCACTGGGGGCATTACATAGAAGGGTGTATTCTTGTTCCCAGATGCACCCTGCTGTCTCTGTTTCCTGACTGCTATGTGATGTGCATAGCCTTTAAACATGTGTTTCTGCCTTACAGCCAATCAAATTTGGATTGAACCCATTGGAAACTAAGCCATTCTAACCCCTCCTGCTTCAAATTGTGGGTGTTGGGTATTGTGTCCCAGAGATGACAGTGACCAATACAGTTAGGAAACATCTGAAAAGTTGGGGCAAAAGACAGTGTGTTTCCTGTAAACATTAGTATTAAAGGAAGCCAGGTACTTTCCATCAGTACAATTGGAAAGATGGGTTGAAAACATCTCAAGAATCAGTAAGACACCATCTTTTGTAGGCTTAAGGATGCAAAATCATGAAGATTTCATTTGAAAAACGTGCCTAAGACAGCTTCTTGAGAAGGACCACTTAGAAAATTGTTTTTTTAGGATTTATTTCACCATGCTTAGCCATCCAGAAACTCAATGGCCTTTGTAGACATGATGGCAAGGCATCTGGCTACTGCTTGAGCTGGCAGTATACCTTGCTGTCATCCATGTGGTCCTGGTTTTCCAGATAAGTAGAATGCAAGATTGTAGGATCATGGAAGCTTCTAGCACAATTACCAAGGAAGTCCTGAAAAGTCAGAGAGGTTTTGTGTAGACATATGAGAATGAAGACAAAAGAGCAGTGGAGACTGTAAGAAGTTCGAGATGCCAGGAGCTTGTATTTTCTGCAGAGGAAAGCTTCAGGCAATGAGCAGAACCAGCCTAAGAGATAGGCAGTGAAGGGGGCAACCAACAAGATTATCCTATTGGGTCTGCTTAAATCTTCTGGAGTTCACATTTCACTACTACTTGACCCAACATAAAGGTACAGGATTTAATGTTTTCCCAACTGGGTTTTGGTCTTGCATTGACCCATTCATTTCTATCCTCCGGTTCTTTCCCTGTGCCCCTGTAAATTGGAAGTATTTAACTTCCTTTTCCAATTTTCAATGTGTTCATAGATGAGTCTTGAGTCTCACTTTTGTGGACTTGGAATTTACAGCTATGTTGGAAATTTTAAGATTCTAGTCACTTTTAGAAATGGCCTAGATGTTATTTTCATGATGGGATGGATCTAAGTCATCTAGAGGCCAAGGGCAAAATTTTATGATTTAGGTTTAGAGTGTCCTCTAGATATCTCAAGTTTGGAGGTGAGGCTTTGTCAGAGGTAGTGGGTCACTACTGGCTTGATCTGGAAGGGTATATTCTTGTTTTTGGCTCCTCCCTTCTCTCTATTCTTTCTGTCACAATTAAGAAGCTTTCCTCTGCCAAACTAGTCTCTCATGCTCCTTTGCCTTAGAACTAGATGATTGTGGAAACAATACTGTGTCTGTATAGACTCCTCCACCTTTCAGTTATGGATACTATTTTGTCATAGTGATTAACAGAAGCAGCAAACAAAGAGTAGACAAATCAGTAAGATGAGACCTTCAAGGACATGAGTCACTGGTTGGAAAGGACCTGCTGTGAATCGCTGCTAGATACATGTAAGCGAGTAGTATATTCTTTTGCCATACTGAGGATTGAACCCAAGACCTTAAATATGCCAAGCAAGTGCTCTACATCTGTGCTACATACATGCTTGAGAAACAAAACTTTATTACTTGAATTCCTAATATGTAAGCTAGCTTTCTGTTACTGCACTAGAATCTATGTAATCTAGAAGACAGAGAAGGCTCATGAAGTAGACATCACAGCAATGGCCTAGACAAAGTGCAGAGGAGTGTTCCATGCATAAATCAAAGGGAAGTGTGTTTTCAGCAGAAGGATCAAAGTTGTAAAGTCTTGAGACAGGATTGTGAATTAGTCTTTTTGTAGAAAATGAACAAGGTCAGTGTGACTGGTAATGAACGAGTAAGGTAACCTTCTGCATTCTCCCTAACAGATAGCTATGTAGAGTTCAAGATTCTTCACAAAAAAAGCAAAGGCACAATTTCTTCATAAATTTACTCCCAACCAATTAGACATTTAATTGCTAAGTACTTGAAGAGATAATTTTTAATTAGCTCTTATGAAAGTTAGAAGGGCCATAGATTTAGCTCAGTGGTTCTAGCACCTGCCTTGCAAGTGCAAGATCCTAAGTTTGATCCTCAGTACTGCCAAAAAAAAAAAAAAAAAAGTTTCAGGAGAACTACAATGCTTTTAAGAAGGTCTACAGTTCTCTTTTCACTGCCCACATATTTAAGATACATTGAACTGCCACTCACTCCAAGACAAGCATAATCAATGTGAGATATTCTTAGCTGTTAAAGACATCCCCTGACTCAAATCCCCATCTGGCAAAGATACCTTCAGGTGAAGCTTTGGTAACCTTGAAAAGATGCTTTGGCCTGGGAGTAGAATGGGTTATATTCAAACCTACTAAGCAGTAATGGTCAATTTTGGCTTCCCACCATTTTTAGAAGACTATTTCTCTCTTCTTTCCTCTGTTTTCTTGGAACTTTGAGGTTTCCTTACCAAATTTTTGGCAAGCAGAAAAGGAAACTCAGTCTCCTTTGTGACAGCCATATTTAAGGTCGTCACAGGGAGAAGAGGATATAGCCATCATACATAGTGAACTCTGGGAAGGGAATGCCTCTTGGTTTTCCTCCTGGCTTCATCTTTGCTTCTTTGAGCCTGAACAAGTTGGTTTTTCTCTTTACCCAGCAGCTCAGCCTAAACACACCTATGAAGTGTTTATGTAATGGATGCAGGAAACATCTTGAAAAAGGCACCTTAGCTCTGATCCAGGTTCATAGGAACAACAGTAGGAACTGGAATTATTTATTAAGCGCATTTGTCCAACGAAAGAGCATTTAGTCACTAACAACAGTGTGATGGTTGATTTTATGTGTTAAAGTGCCTGAATATTTTGTCAAGTACTCTTCTGGGTGTGTTTTATAAATTAGCAAACTATGTAATGCATTGTCCTCAGTGATGTGAGTGGGCCTTAGTCAACCAGCTGAAGGTCTGAATACAATGAACTGGCTGATCATCTCTTGGGTCTCTTGGATAATAAAGACTGTTTCCTGCCTGGTGTTTTTACTATTATTATTATTATTATTATTATTAGTCCATCAGTCTTGGTCTTTCCTTAGAGCTTGAACTGAAATTTCAGCTTTTCCTAGGTCTTTAGCTTACTGGATGACTCTATAGATCATGGAACCTGACTGCATTCAGAATCATGTGAAAGCCAGTTCTCCAACCCTCCCCGCTCATTTCCTGTCTCATGTCGCCGCTTCTCTCTCTCTCTCTCTCTCTCTCTCTTTCTGTCTTTCTCTCTCTCTCTCTCTTCCCCTCTCTCTCTGTCTCTTTCTTCTGTAATTAAGGCAAACACCCACTTGGAAAGCCAGGTCACAGAAAGGGGCTATTTGCCCACTTATGAGATTAACTTTTGATTTAGCTACACTGATTTCTCATCGTAAAATTCATCTCCAAATCCTCTGTTAGTGCTGGATAAGAGTTCCACAGTGTACTGCAGATACCACTGGGTGATGCACAATGGGGTACATCTTTAAATAACACCCCCTTTAAAATGTGGGAATAACCTACATTATACTTTTAGCTAAGAAAATAGTGCAAAGGTATAAGATTGTTTCAATATAATTCATATTTGAGACCAGTTGACTGTGAGTTCACCCAAAAGAACATTAACTTGGAAAAGAGTGACTTAAATTAGGGGAAGACATTTCACGTGTGTCCCATCAGCACGCCTTCAAAAGGCCAGGAGGCAAGAAAGTCTGAGTAGTCCATAGGAATTGAGAATGGCTCCTAGATGATAGCAACCTATTAATAGGGCACTGGTACCATGGTCACAGCTGAACTCTGACCGAAGGATAGACCGCAGCCCAACCAGTCCCTTGATTAGGCTGAAGAAATGAGCTGTAGTGATTATCGAGTAGTTAAAATGGATCTCATTGTGTGTTCTATTAGACTATCAACATAAAGATAAAAACTATATAAATATTTAGCACTAGTCATTTCAAAAATTATTAAAATGAAAAAATATCTTAAGAGAGTGTGAGTTGTGTCATTAGCATATCTGCTAATACAAAATCATAAATATGAAGTATAAAAAGCTTCTTTTCTCTGAGCGTTCAACTATTATTTCCTACAAGAACTACTTGTGGTCATCTTCATTTTTTCTTTCAGAGAAAAAGGTTGAAAATGCTTTCACTTCTTTCTTCAATAATACAAACGCTTTGAACAAGTTTGTTTTTCATTGGAAAAGATTTCTCTTTCTTCATCATACTTCTTTGTAGTAAAATATAAATAACAAAAACCTTGCATTTTAATGATTTTAATATATAGTTTAGTGGTATTAATTACAGTTCCCACTCTGTGAAATATTCAGCAACATGTATTTCCAAAATTTTTTCAATACTTTATAACCATTAAATAATAACTTCTCATTATTTTCTCGGCTGGTCCAGTAGATATATTCATGTTGCAATATATATCAGAACTGCTCTTCTCATGGCCAAATAATATTCCACTGTATGTACAAACCACATTTTATTCATTTATTTCTTGGTAAACACTTAGGATATTTCAAAATTTTGGCTATTGTGGATGATGCTGCAATAAGCTTTGTTATTCAGGGGTCTGTTTCAGTCCTTGTTTTCTGTTTTTTTATTGAATTATTCTGTATTTATATATTTTACATACACATCATGATCACACTCAATATTGAGAATTTGTACCAGTGTATGACATGAGTTAATTTTCATTTTTACCCATACCCCTACCCACTCTACAACCCCACCTCTTACATACATTAGCTTTCTTTCTCTTTTTTAACATCATATAAGAGTGTAATTTCCAGGCAGGTAATAGATCTATGTCAAGACTTCTGAAGAGCTACTAAGCCATTACCCACAGAGCTGCATTATTTTTCATTTCCACTGGCATCCAATTTCTTCATATCCTCTTCACTACTTGCTACTTCCTTTTCTTAAAAACTCCATACATAAAATGGAATCATGTTTGATTTCTATTACTCTAATTCTATTGGTCACCAATAAATAGATTTCACATGCTTGTTCAGAGACCAATTTACCCTACATATGATTTGTTTCTGGACACAGGATTATTGCATTGGTCTGTATGACTAATTTATGCCAACATTGAGGTTGGATTGCTATAGTTCTTTTAAATTTTGAAATCCAGAATAATGCATATTCCATCACTGCTTTTCATTTGTTTTTTTTTTTGTTTTTGTTTTTTGTTTTTTTCTTTTAGGTTTTTTGAGACAGGGTCTCACGTTTATGGTTCAGGCTGGCCCTGAGCTCAGCCTCCAACTCACATCACAGCAATCCTCCTGCCTCTGCCTCTCAAGTGCTGGGATTACAGGTGTGAGCCACCATGCCCAGCACTGTGGTATGTGGTACTGGTTGCTTCTGGGTGTGAGTCTCCACGCCCAGTATGGTATGTGGTTACCAGGGATCGAACCCGGGTCCTTGCGCTTGCAAGACAGGCGCGGGAACCACTGAGCCAAATCCCCAGTCCATCATCACTGCTTTTCTTTGTGACAAAGTCCCACATAGGAACCCCTTGCAATTCCATATGAATTTGAGGATTCTTTTTTCCATGGTGGCAAAAACTTCGTTTCGAATTTTAATCTGCATTGCACTGGAAATTTAGATTATTTTGCATAATAAGGGCATCTTAACAATATTATGCCTTTTTGTCCATGAGCACAAGATGTATTTCCACTTATTAAGCATTAATTTCTTTAACTAATGTTTTTTGTTGTTGTTGTTTGTTTCTAGTATATGTGTTTCATCTCCCTGGTTAAACTTACTTCTAAGTATTTTATTCTTTAAAATATTATAGGAAATGGAATTCCCATTTTAATTTCCCTTTCTGAATGTTCATTGCTGATGTACTGCAGAAATATGAGCAAATTTGCCTGTTGATCATATGCCATGAAACTCTGTACAATTTACTAGCTTTATAGCTTTGTTTTGGATTTCCTTAAACTCTTTTCTATATAGTGTTTTGTCACATACAAAAGAATAGTTTTATCTCTTCTTTTCTGGTTGGATTATTTTATTTATTTTTCTTGCCCTATTCCTCAAGATAGAACTTCCACACAAGACCTGTTGAAGAGCTGCATTAAATTGGGCATTTTTACTTCATTTCTGATCTTAAAGACAAAACTATTAGTTTTCATCTTTGACATGATGTTAACTGTTTTTCTTAAATATCTTTTATCATGACAAAGAAATACTTTTCTATTGTTATGATCATGAAAGGTGTTAGAGTGTATTAAATGCCTCTTCTGTACCAAGATCATCTATTTTCCAAATCTATTAATGTAATGAAGTACACAGTTTTTCCTGTGTTGAACATCTATTTGTGTTCTATTTGCGTGTAAATTATAAATCATTTACCAAGAGTTTGGACACAGTTTATAGGTACTTTATTGAGATTTTTTATTTTATCATGATTATTTTTAATTGAATTCTTTTTTTTAATTATCTTTATTGGTACATTAAATATACACATCATGATTGCACTCCATAATGGGGATTTGTACCAGTATAAGACACAACTTAATTTGATACATTTTATATAATGGATCTGTATCTGAATGTATATCCACAAAGGCAATAGGTCTATAATTTTTCTTACTTGTGATGTCTTTATCTGCCTTTGCTAGCAGGATAATTACAGCCTCATAGAATATATAAGAAGTGTTCTCTTCTCCCTCCCCCTTTTCAAAAATTTATTGAAATCTTTATTGGTACATTACATATACGCATCATGATTGCACTCCATAATGGGGATTTGTACCAGTATAAGACACAACTTAATTCTCATTTTTTTTCCCATAGCCCTACCCTTTTCCCTCTTTTAATCAAAGTGTTTGAGAATTGGGTTTTTTGTTTTGTTTTGTTTTGTTTTGTTTTGTTTTGAGACAGGGTCCCACTTTGTAGTTCAGGCTGGCCCTGAGCTCAGCCTCCAACTCACATCACAGCAATCCTCCTGCCTCTGCCTCCGGAGTGCTGGGATTACAGGTGTGAGCCACCACACCAGGCACTGTGGTACTAATTGCTGGTGGGCATGAGTCTCCACACCCAGTATTGTATGTGGTTACCTGCTTGCAAGACAGGCGCCAGAACCACTGAGCTAAATCCCTGGCCTGAGAATTGTTTTTAATTCTTTTTCAAATGTTTGATAGAAGGTACCAGGAGAATGAACTGTTTTTGCGCTTTTCTTTGTTGGATAACTTTAAATTACTGATTAAATTTGCTAACAAATTGTAGATCTAATTAGTTTCCTTCCTGAGAGTATATTTCTATAAATGTGTCTATTTGTCTAGGTCATCCAAGTTGCTGGCATACAGTATTTCATATTGGTTCTAACGTCTCAAACTTTACTTTGAGTTTTCATTATTTGGGTCTTCTCTCTTCTCTTCAACCTAACCATTGTTTTGTAAGATTTGTCGTTTTCAAACAACTAACTTCTGGTTTCATTTTCTCTTCTGTTTTAATTTTTTATAATTAATTGATTTTATTGGTACATTATATACACATCATGATCACAATTGACATTAAAAATTTGTACCAGTATAATATGATTTAATTCTCAATTTTCTCATTCCCCTGCTCTCCCTACCACCCTCCACCCTCTACATACATAAGCTTTGTTTCCTTCTTTTTTTAACCATCACATTTTCCCCTCACATTATATATCCCTATCTCCTTTTACCATTTGAATATTTTCTGTTTCACAGTATCTATCATACACTTCAGAACTCATTTATATCTTCAGTTTCTCAAAACATAGAGAATATATGGTATTTACACATCTGTGATCTATTTTTTTTTTTTTTTTGAGACAGGGTCTCACTTTGTAGCTCAGGCTGGTCCTAAACTCAGCCCTGAACTCAGCAATCCTCCTGCCTCTGCCTCCCGAGTGCTGGGATTACAGGCATGAGCCACCAAGCCTGGCACTGGGGTATGTGGTACTGATTGCTGGTAAGCGTGAGTCACCACAACTGGTATTGTTGTGTGTGGTCACCGGGACTCAAACCCTGGCCCTAGCACTTGTAAGGCAGGCATTGGAACCACTAAGCTAAATCTCCACCCTATACATCTGTGATCTATTTATTTCACTTATAAGTATGCCCTTAAGGTATGGCCATTTGAGTATAAATGACTAAAACTTATTATTCTATTATTTTTCTTTTTTCTTTCTTTTTTTTCTTTTTTTTTAATCTTTATTGGTACATTAAATATACACATCATGATTGCACTCCATAATGGGGATTTGTACCAGTATAAGACACAACTTAATTCTCATTTTTTCCCATAGCCCTACCCACCCTACCACCCCCCATATACATAAAATTTGTTTCCTTACTTTTTTGTTATAATCTCAACATTTTCCCCCTTCACCCTATTTACATTGAGCATTTTCTATCACACTTCTTTTGATAACACAATCTTTCAAACAAACTCTGGCATGAAAATCTAATTCGTAAACTTGTTTTAGGAGGGGGTACCTAGAGAACACCTCCTTCCCACACTCTCCCCCAAATCCCACTCATCATACCAGCAGGTTTAAAAACTATTGCCTTTGATCACAACTTTTTAGGCTAGAAGAAAGAATGGAAAAATCAGCAAGGGAATTTTTCTATGTTCTTCCCCTTGGACAGTCAATCACAACCGCCACATGCCTCTAGTATACCAAATCAAGCACAGAAGTAGGTTTGATGTGGAGAGGAATCTTAGATGCACAGCTCAGGCAAAATGCAGTACGATCTTTAGTATTAGCTGTCCAAGGCTTGGATCACCTTCAACAAAGGAGTTCTCCCCTGCAGTGTTAACATTCGTCTCACTTTTGCTCTTCCACATTCTGATAAAATCAAATCAACTGGTGCAAATGTTTCTTCTGTAATGCATAACTCTTACACAATGAAAAAGTCTCTGAAACTAATCTCCCTTGGTCCAAAGTTAAAGTTCATACTCATTTCCATCAGCCAGAATTTGTCCTTCTTCAGCCACAATGTGGAGTTCAGACTATGGGAGGGTAGGGGCTATGAAAGACCAATGACCAACATAGGAGATACCACTTCATAAGAGAAAGCTGTCATTCTGACACAGAAGCAGAGCTCACCTTCAAACTAGGAAGCCAAACCTGCATATAAGAATTTGAGCTAATGAAAGACAGCTCCACCTCTTTTAGAGGATAGAAGGAATGTCATCAGGCAGTTGAGGCATATAGTCATGCTCATGGACAGATGGTAAACCATAGACAGTGAGCTCAATTACTTTAGTTGTGGAGAATGGATAATCACAAACCATTCATTCCATCAATTTTCAGCCTCCTCTATGAGCCAGACACTGCCCCAATGTGGAAAATCCCAATAGAAATTGGAAAATTTTGTGGGTCTAAAAAGCACAGTATTCAGAATTTTCCAGTGACCAGAGCGCACAGGGGGCAGAACATGCACATCTTCAATAGGGATGGAAGAGACAAAGAACAACCAGAAAGTGAACAATATCAGGGGCAGTGCGTTCTAGGTTCTGCCATTCCTTCACTGTGGGACCTAAGGTGAGTTATCTCCTCCTTGAGCCCTGTTTTCTTCTTTCTGAGACAGCTGGGAGGGCAAAGGCCTTCTTCTGTCACCCTCAACACTAGCTTGAGTGCCTGTGCTATAGGGTAGAGTGCAAAGGTCAACTGGTCTTATGTTGTGATGATGATGATGATGATTTAAAATAATAGTTAATAATAGTGCAATATTAATGATGACAGGCACTTTGTGTTTTCTGAGTATTTTCTAGGTCCCAACACTCTGTTTTCTGTGATCTTTCTTATAATTTTCTCAAGTATCATACCAGATTGCTAGGTTTCAAAAAGCCCAGAGATGTTTTAGCAGACATAAAATGAAAAAGCTGACCAAACATCACAAGATGAATTTCTCTTCTCATTCTTCCAAATAGCGTACTATTTTACTTCCTCTCTTTCTGGACTTAAAGCTCATCTAGCCTAATTATAAGACTAAGAACTGTGGATTTTAGTGATTTTCCTCATTTCTCTGCTTGATTTCAAACTGTCATAGGCATTATATCATGCATGCAGAGTTGGAATCTTTCTTCAAATGTTTTCAGTACTACAAAAGAGTAAAACTATATTTCATGGAAAAGATTTCATATTTCAATTCATGTTTTACATTCATATATCTTTAACATTGGTAAAGATTAAAACCAAAACTTCAACACAATTTTATGCTTTCCTCCTTGTGGGCTGATTATCCTAAATAAAATTTGTCAATAACAAGCATGATTTCCATGGGACACTATCAAAATGTTTGATGAAGTGAGTGAAAAGAAAAAAAAAAAACTAAATGTTGTTATCATGGTGATATGATGACAACCCAAGCACAATACTGTGTGTTGTTACCAGTAGAGTGGTAACCAATTTTGTCTTTAGCATTTCAGCTTAGGAAACACTTTCCCCTAGAGTCCTTCATTATTTACTTGATTCAGATCTTAGCAACTCTGAAGCAGAAGGTAAGAATTATGCTAGTTATAGCAGTGACAACTGAAGCCTGGATAGTTACTTGTCTGGGCTCCTCAGAGAATACATAACAGAGATATAGCCAGATCTCTGATCCCAAATGGAGCATCTAACATAGATTTGTTATATCTGATATTTGCACACCCATTCTGTCAGCACCCAGTGAATTCCAGACGTTGTGTTGAATTCTGGGGTGAGCAAAGCAGTGAATTTTCTATACAGTTACTATAGGAATTAATTGATAGTGGTCCTTCTAGTCGTGTCTCATATATTCCATCAGAGAAAGAGAGAAAGAAGACATGTATGAAATGCCTGTTGAGATTTATAATAACACAGGCATTTCCTTCTGTGAGTCATCATGTTAGACAAAATGCACAAACTATACAACATGAGAAACTCTTGTGCTAGACAAATTAGGGGCACTGGCTAAGTTCAAAGCCACCCTGGCAAGGAAAATAATGAGAGACAGAAATGATTCAATTAAGGTCTACCAGCACTGCCTCTTGAAAGCAAAGTACTCCAGACAACTAGTTTTATTTTCCCCTTGTGAATTTCAATCCAGCAACAATCACAACAAAAAGAGTTGAAGGGGTCTCTGAAAACAAGCTGAGGAAGTATACTTCTACAGCGAAACAAGTATTTAATCAGCACCTTTTCATACTCCGCTGCTGGAGGAGATGGTAGTGCTTTTTCTCACTGAATTAAAAGGCAACAAACCTCTAATTTTTCCATGTTTTGGCAAGAAAATTATAAGTAGCTGTATCCCCTGGGTTGGGTAGGAATTTAAACACAGTCAGGTGTGTGGAAGCCCAATGTATGAATGCTGTCAGTTAGAGGCACGCTCACCATTCGGCATCTGGGCCGGGAGAAGGATGGGGCCCTACAGATGCCCACAGGAGCTGCCCAATCCCAAGAAACTTCCCTTCTTTAGCTGGGACTGCTCTGTCTTACCAGATGGAGCAGTGCCAGCTTCATAGGTACCCTGGCACGTCTACTGAGGTAACACATACCCAGAATTACTATAGGACCTCTGGTGCCAGTGTGGCCACTTCAGTCACAGCATGGATTAATTTGCAGGGACAGTTTCAAGCCTGTGCGCTGCACCCTCACCAATCCACCCTTGGCCATGGATGAGTAAAATAAGTGGAGGTGGCTCCATGAGGCTCCCTCTTACTATTGGGAATAATGAGCCACAAAGAATGGGCAAAAGCTTAGCAGTTGTCTGAAGTGGCAGATTTCAGGGAGCGGCCCCATCCTATCCTAGGTGTGACTAAGCACACAGAGAGCTCCTCAAGGTCCTGCAGAACAAGATCCCTAGAAAGTTTCCCACATGGACATAAACAGGAGTTTGGCCAACAGTTGTAACTGAATACTTTGGCCATCTTTATCATAGTGGTTCCTTCTATCTTTGATGCTTTGCTTCATTGACAAGACTTCTACTTTCCTCAAAAAAAGGCATAATCATCAGTTTCCCAGTGGGGCACCACAAATGTTCTTTCTCACCTGCTCCCCTCACTGCATGCTCTCTAAAACTTGAACCACCCAGGTGAACTGCAGGCCAACTGATTCCAATGCAGACTTTTAGGTGTAGGTCTGTTTGTCTCTGCTTGTTTTCTGTTGGCAGAGCATTGGGAAGTAATGGGAGCTCGAGGACATAGGCACAAGCAGCAGCCCTGAGACCAGTCCTTAGGAGTCTAGATCAGCATCCTGTATACACAGAATGACATTGATAAATAACCACCCAAGAGCCAAGACAGGAGGTGGTAAATATACTGCCAGATGACAGAGATGGACAGGAAACAGGTTGCTGTACAAGTGAAAAGGAATGCAAAATCAGGCCAAAGAGTAATACAGGCAAACTCCAGAAGGTGAGGGCTCCCGGGCTGCTCCATGTGAAGCGCAGTTAGCTACTAAAAGGATTTCATGAGGAAAGACAACCTCAGCATGTTACTTGGAGAAGCAAAGCTGTGGCTTGAGTCAATGCAGATGCCCTGGCATCCTGACACCAAGGGCAAATGAAACAACTAGAGTAGCAAGCAGAATGCTAAGAAACGAGTCAGCATTGTTTTCTGGATAGAAGTCAGGAGGCCTGGGATCTATTTCTGTCTCTGCCACTTGCTAGTTTCTTTCTCTTGAGCAAGTCATTTAAATTTTCAATCTGTATTTTTTTATGGACAAAGTGGGGACAATTATGCCTCCCTGCCTATCTCACAGGTAATATTAATTAAAGTGAGAGACAAGACAACTCACACCATCTGGACTGCTCTAGATGAATACTTTAGAGGAAGACCAAGCAGGGAAAAGGGGACATCTTCTGTAACTTCAGTTACTTGGTCTTATACCTTAGGAGTAGTGCTGAGAAAGGGGAAACAAATGTTCTCAAGATGGCAGTCAACTCTACGTCAAAGGAGAGTAGTGGTAGCAGAGAACTTCGGGGAGCTCAGACTCAGGACTATAAATGTGTTCATTCCAGCACATGAAAGGGAGACTTTTCTTACAGGACTTGCTAAAGTCTGGATTCCTAACCAGGTATTTATGATGCAAAACTCCTGCAACCTTGCCTTTGATAACAAAGCCAATTACCCCACACTCAAGAGAAGTAGGAGAAAGGTAGACTTGCTGCACAGTCTTATTACTTGGTTCAGATTTTTCAGCCACAACTTGTTTCTTGTTCCTGAAGCAGAGGCCAGGATAAAAAGCTGTCTTTAGACCAAAGGTATGTGCATCTCTGGGATTCCTCAGGAAAGGTCAGATATTATATTCATTCGTACATGAATGCAAGATTGAAAGAAGGAAGTCGATATGTATTGACTAAGATTCCAAATAACTGAAATGAGGCATCTAAAGGGAGATTCCTGTGGCTGCACCTAGCAGGGTAAAAACAAATCAATTACTGGATCTCAGTGCCAGTGAGACCCTATTTAAAATGCATCCCCCAATAAGCAGCAGAATCAGAAGGACAGTCGGATGTTTTTGTAATGGTACGTTTAGTACTATCCAGCTCCTAAAGGATCCCTCTGCCTCCCTTAGACAATGGAAGGTAGTAAAGACTGTCAGAAATGAAGCGCCTCACCGTGTGGGGTAACTGACTGGTGAAATGCAACCCAAAGTCAATCTCTGAAGAGCAAAATAAAGCATAGTAGCTTTATAAGATTATGTGGCTGAAACTTTATTGTCTTGGGGGAGGTTTTCTACAAGCAGACCCAGAGCCAGGGATTCACTGGGGGCAAGTGAGAGCAGAGTCAGGAACTAATAAGCAAGGCTGTGTCCACACTGGAGCTGAACTGTAACTCAATCCCATGGGGGAGCAAACCACTGTGCCACTGGATTGGTCCCACGCTAAGGCAAAGGGGTTGAGGCAGTTACTGGCTGTGGACTGCACTGAGGACTGGGAGAAAAGAACTGCTAGGCAGGACAGAAGGATCTTACTGTGCGCCTCATTAACCAGCACTCTGAAAAGTTACAGGATAGGCGAACCTGGTTTGCAAAGGGAATGTGAGCACAGTACTAAGTATAGTGCTACTACACTGCCACTAGCTAGACTTTACCAGACCTGGTGCTGGAAGCATACTTCACACTATGGGCCAGCCAGCTTGCTGGTTACTTCTCCAGTCAAGTCTCCATCCATTCATTCCTTTTCAGCCCCATTGGCCTACACCAGTGTCACAAGGTCTGCACTTGCTGTTCCTTTGGCCTGGAGGTCTCTTCCCTCAGGTATCTGCATTTCTTCTTCCATCCCCACCTTCAGGTCTTTATTCAGCTGCCATCTTCTCACCGTAGCCTTTGATAGCCATCTCCAATGCCAGTACTCCTACTTCCTGGACTTTTCTATATACCACTGATAACCAACCAACCCAAAATATGTTTTACTTACACTTATTCTTGTTGCTTCCTTTTTCAAAGGTCGGCTCCAAAGAGGCAGAGACTTTTTCCCTGTTTTCTTTTTTAATACAGTGATGTATATGTAGTACCTACAACAATGGTCCATCAATTGAATAAATGAATGCATATCTTTTTAATTTTAATGCTGTCTCCTCTATGCTTGAGCTAACTGGAATATATTTCCAATGTTCATACTTCTCCCTCTATCTCATCTATACTATTTCCAGTGCATTAGGTTCATTTTAAAAATCATTTACAGTAATGGTCTTGTTTATTCCCACTTCATATTTTGAAATGTTCACCAAATCAACTACAGTCATTGCATCCACACAAGTTATGAGTCATGTTTGTTTTGAAAAATAAAATACTTAAAGCTACTAGTTCTGTCAGTGATGAAGGACAAGATATTATAAGAAAAACTTCACTGCCATTTACCAAGTGAGAAAATAAACCTGAAATGGAATAGAAGTGTGTTCTACATTCTAAAAGAAAGCCAAGCCTATTACCTTAACCCCCAATAAGTTTTGTCTTGAGAGAAGTCCATGTAACATCTTTGGATTGAAGATATCTATTATATTACTCCTCATCTTAGGAAACCTAGAAATAAGCACATGCTACCTTTTGTATTTCTCCCACAATAAATGATAATATTTGTGAACACAATCAATACTCATTAAATGAGTCTTAGACTTTGAATGGAAAAGCAGTCCTAGCATACAGCTACTGCATACACAGCATATAGTTTGAAAAGCCAAATGTTTCACCAACTGGTTCATTTCAGTTGAGAACACCACAAAGGAATCGCATGCCCTCCCACAGGCTTCCAGAAGTGTGTGTTGGCTTCTCCTCATGCTCCCAAAGAAAGGTTCCCATTAATGGCTCCAGCATTTTAGTAGCTTCATGACCTTGAATGCTCTCAAACTCATATTTTCTCCACTGAAAAATTAGATGAACCTTTAGTGGTGCTGTTGTGATCATACTATGAGATCCTGGATATCAAACATACTACACAGTATGAGGTTAAGTCAGCCTCCCTGTAGGCCTCTAAGATTCAGTCTGAATGAGGATTATATTTGTCAGCTTTAATGATTGGGGGTGCACATTAGGAAAGCATAGAGCTTTGCAAATTATGCCCACAAGGTGCTTTGGACACAATGGTAGGAAAGTGAGATTTAGTAGTCACTTAACATCTGAAATTAGCAGATATGGCCCACCTACTCTTCTGAGTCTAATCTTGTGCTTCTGTACCTCTTAAACAACTATGGCTAGGAGTCTAGCCAGGAAGAGCAATTTTTGGCCTTTGTCCCAGACTACTTTTTTGTCTCTGGACTAGTACCACCTACTGCATTCTAGTCCTGTAAACAGATGCAGTGGAGCATAGTAACTGTGAGCATGGATGTGGAGTCAGACCACACAATTTGTATCTTACAGCTCTGCATTATGAACTGAAAAAGCTTTAATAACGCTGCGTAAGTTCCCTACATACTTGCTCTTCCTCTGGGAACTGGATTGATGAGTAGGGTATTATTCACCTCACTTACAGGGTTATTGTTAGGATTAAACACATAAAGAGTAAAAAATTTTAGCCCACAGAAAACTCCAAAAATGCCAACTATGTCACAGATGAGCTGTGCTCAAATTTTGCTTTTGTTTCAACTTTACTTTTACAATCCCAGGCTCCCCTTGTGCTCCTGTGCTCCATGGACAATTAAGGAAGCTCTAAACAAAAGCTAAGCTGACCAAGTTATGATAGGTGTGACTGAACAGGCCTCTACCATGCTCAACAACATCATGAAACTGGAAAGAGTGTTATAGTCAGAGGCCATGTTACTATATTTCTTGTGTTTTAACCAGTTACTAAGCTCTATCAGCAATTTAATAAAGGTGTGCTGGATGAGCAGTGAATGGTCAAGTGAATGAGTAAATGAGAAACAGAAGAAAAACTAGAAATGATTTTCCTGTCTGGCTTAGCCTTTTACAGAACCTTCTGGTTGTTCATAAAGAGTATCGCCACTGTGTGATGTCATTCAATTTCCAGTGCTCTCAAGAATACTACACTACAAGCCTGATTAGTTGACAGAGAAGTAACACTATAAAAACTAGAGAAATCCAGGACTCTAAGTCTTTGTGAACACTCATTTACCTCATCATGAACACAAGGGACATTTCCTATTCTTGGACTCTCATCGCCCTTTTGCTTCTAAGATTTGGGACCCCAGACTGTAGGATCCAGGAAAAGGACAAACCAAAATTATGTCTCCTAGTATAAAAAGCATATGCTAGCTCCCTTTTGAGAATCTTACCTTACTATTTCTAGGCTCTGAATGAAAAAACTTTATGACCACTCATTCCTCTGGTAACATTCCCATGAATGTCACATATTTATAATATCTTTGCCTACAGTGAGCCCTTTGTGAGATCTAAATATGACACATCGCTCCATAATTATTTTTGCTGTTTACCATGGGCATTAGAATCACGCATCCAAATAATATACTTTAGCAAAAACTATGGGTTCAGCATGAAGCAAAATCAACACAGAGCTTTAGGAACAGGGATGGAGACAGATGGATAGAAGTAAAGGCACATCACAATACAGTGAGTGCTGTAGTGGAAAAAATAGCATGTATTGTGGGGGTATAAAATAGAGCTCGATAATCCAGACTGCAGGTGCAGGTGGAAAGGCCTTCTTTGAGGCAGTACAGAGGAAAAGGGACAAATCCAAATAAACCAACAATATAGGGCATTTCTAATATTCCCCCTGAAACATATTTATTTATCAACAGATGCCACTGTGTACCTACTCTATGCCAAGCATAGTGATGTGCACTGGAGATGCTAAGGGAAATATGGCAAACAGACCCTGCCCTTGGATGGATTTTGAACCAGATGGACTCAATTCCCCCATGGAAGAATGTTTGATGGCTTTTTTCCCCAAAAGAACAAAAGTCTTTTTATTTGATGCTACCATGACAAATCCCAAGGGTACCACCAAACAGTCTGTCCAAGATTCGAACAGCTCCTTACAATCTTTCAAAAAGAAAGCCCATCAAATCCCTGGTATCATAAAGAGGACAACACAGGTGGTTTCTGCAACATATCTCATAGCCTGACTCTCTTGGACAGGTCTCTAAAGGAAAAGACAAATAATTCAAAGCAGCAAGCGTGAAGAGAGCTCCAAGAAAAATCGCTTTGATTCATATGACAGAGAGCAGAGTTATTATCGTGGCTTCCTCACTTGCAACTGTAGTGCAAAGCTAGAACAGAGATGCCTCTGTCACGAGAAAGGAGCTGTGAGCCACACGCTGGATTTCAGGGGCCTCAGACAGAAGCAAGAGGCTGGACATGAGGGCGTGCTGGAAACCCATTCACTGTAACATAACAAGGTTTCACACAACCTCTACCTTCTGAACTTTTACTGTGTACGTACTTCAGCACTGTGAGGGCTTGAAATCATTCAAAGACTCTTTCATTCTACAATATTTTTGTATTACTGTAAAATATTAAGCAGGGTGACAGGTTACATATGAGATGGTGATAGTGCTTGTCGTTTCCTAAGACACACAGATCATAACAATGACAAACAACACCAAGGACACCGAGGGCGAAACATGAAGGGCTTCCCCTTTTCCTGGTACTGTTTCGGATCTTTCACAAACATTCATTCATTTATTCTTAAGAATAAACATATGAGGAAAGTACTGCTGTCATTTCCACTTCAACTGTGAGTAAATTAAGGCAAAGAAAAGTTAATTTTCAAATATTTAACATCAAAGAGCTTACAGAGTCTATTCCAAGATGTTACTTAGCTGAGGGCTGCTATAATATCAATTCATAGACTGCCTCATTAAAACACACACAGATATTTATTTTTCATGGTTCTAGATGCAGAAAATCCACAGTCACGGTGCCGGCGTGGTTCATGTGAAGCGTCTTTTCTTGATGAATGGCTGCCCCTTGCTATGTCCTCACATGGTAGACAGAGGAAACTTTGTTTTCTTCCTCTTGTAAGGATATTAACAGCCTGATGAGGGAGCTTCGCTGATGA
Source organism: Petromus typicus (assembly GCA_004026965.1). Taxonomy (NCBI): domain Eukaryota; kingdom Metazoa; phylum Chordata; class Mammalia; order Rodentia; family Petromuridae; genus Petromus; species Petromus typicus. The sequence goes on from PVIR01001946.1 coordinate 53,701, forward strand.
CCTCATCTAAACCTAACACAATGCCAACTATGCAATGTCCGCTACAAATACTTATACATACATCATAAGGAGCAGATTAATTAGATAGAGATGCAGAGTAAGGAGACCTGTGCTATGGGAGGTAAACAGAGACAAGATCAGTTTAAACTGTAGGAATCAGAACTGAAGGATGCTGGGCCTGGGAGTTAGCTCAGTGGTTCTGGCACCTCTCCTGCAAGCAGAAGGACCCGGGTTCGATCCCCAGTAACCACATACAATACTGGGCGTGGAGACTCACCCCAGCAACCAGTACCACATACCACAGTGCCAGGCATGGTGGCTCACGCCTGTAATCCCAGCACTGGGGAGGCAGAGGCAGGAGGATTGCTGTGATGTGAGTTGGAGGCTGAGCTCAGGGCCAGCCTGAACCACAAAGTGAGACCCTGTCTCAGAAAACCTAAAAAAACAAACAAACAAACAAAAACAACAACAACAACAACAAAAGAACTGAAGGATGCTTAAGAACACAGGAAGCCAAAGCAGGAGGGCATTTAATAGAGACCAGCAACATGAGCTAATGCAGACACCAAAGGCTGAAAAATGGACAGAAGCACACTCAGGGCTGACCAGGAGGTCAGTGAGGGCCCGCAGCTTGGTTGGTTTGGGTGAGCTCCTCAATACCAGGAAGGAGAGATACAGCTCAGATATCAGAGGATTCTAGAAACCTGGGTTGAGAACTGAAGAAGCATATATGAAAGGTAAATTCACTTAGACACCTGAGTGTTTCTCTCTTCTGAGGCTGAAAATCCCTGAGAACTCCTTCAGCCAATATTCACTAACCATTTTCCAGGACCCAGATATACACAAAGGTGGAAAAACAGAGAAGGGAAAATGAAGAGAAGGAGAGAGCAGGGGAGTAGAGGGTGAAATGAGGGTGTGGTTGGAAACTACAGAACAAAATTACAAGGACAACTAGCAAGGCAGTAGAGCAACCCCAATACAAGGCTTGAAACACAGGAAACAGAAAGATAAAGATGAGCCAGAAAAGTGTTCTGGACCACAAGGAGGACTTCACAAGTAACTCTGAAAGCTGTGCTAGGAAGATAGTAAGGGTACCAGGTTTTGCTCTGGTGACAGCCATCCTCTACCCCTCAAGGACTTTCTGCTTCCTGAGCTGTAGCTTTCAATTCATTTTGGGCTTTCCCTCCCAAACCACACTTAAAGCAGATAGATAGACAAAGCTTGTCCATGTGTTTATAGTTTCCCACTTTATATTGCAGTCATACTGTGAAGGTAACAAAGCACCCTCCCGTGTATCTATTAGGCGGAGCACGATGGTGAATATCGGCAATCCCAGCTAATCAAAAGGATGAGGATCATGAGTTCAAGACCACCAGAGCAAATTAGCAAGACCTTGCCTCAAAATAAAAATATGTAAATAAAAAGTGTCGGGGATGTATTTCAGTGGTAAAACACTTGCCTAGTATCCATGAAGGCCTGGATTCCATTCTCACTCTTCAGAACTATTATCTGTCAAAATCTCTGCAGTTCTGTTGTGAAGTGGGTTTGGGAGGGATTCAGACTCATTTTATAATTAAGGGAATTGAGGCTTAAAGAATTGAAATGACTTGCCCCAAGCACCCATTATCACCTATCAAGTGACGAACCAAGTATGACCACTCAAACAATCTCTGCCCATAGCTATGTTGCTTTTCTTGCAAGGAGCCAAGCTTTGTGCTGTGGAACAATGATTATCTTTTCAGTCACTGAGAAGCCAGGACAAAAATATCTCATTGCAAACATTCATCTGAGAATTGCCTTATTTTATCCTTTGCAAGGTGGATAATTTTGAGTAAGCCTGAGTAAGTTACCTGGACTGTTGAACGACCCGGCACAGTGCCCAGAACAGGCACTCAGATATTGCTTGGGCATCAGAAGCTATGATGGAGAACAGATCCATTACTATAGCCCCAACTCTAGTCTGTCCACAAAATAGCCCTTAGATGCCCTCATAGTGGAATCTTAACTCAAATGAACCCAGCATGGGACACTTTTCCTAATGCTCATAGTCATTGTGGTAACACAAGCCCACCACCCTTCATCACCGTATCAGCAATTCTAAGTCCAGAGATCTCTGAAAAGAAGAGATAACTCTTCTGGTGTCATTATTTGACCTAAACAGAACTTAATTGGTGGGAAAATTTGACCTAAACAGCCTTGGGATACTTCCTGTTGTTTATCCCACTTTATTACCAGTTTAATATATAAAAAAAGTTCTATATTTCAAAACTCTGGGACCCAGCGGTTTGTGAGACAAGACTGAGGGTCTTAATTAGTACCTTCCCTGTTGACATACACAATTCTTCTGAGCAGAGATGTTGAATCAGTATGAACATCCTAGAAGATCCTAGAGAAAAAGTTCTTTGGAAATCAAAATGATTATTATATATTTTATATTATAGTTATAATGATGAGTTTGTATTACAACCATCCATCTAAGTGGTTATAATGAGTGTCGGATGGTTGAGAACTGAGATCAAATTCCCAATCCACCAGGAAAACTGAAGAGGTAGTGATGTGGTTAGCGTGATCCAGGAGCTTTAACGTTAGCTCTGTATCTCACCCCCATAAAGATCTCTGGGGGCTGGCTCTTGCCAATACTCCACTAGAGTCAGGGAACACATGTATGGCTGAGGTTCATTTCCACATGGACCCCTTAGGGGGTAAATCCTATTTCCTGTAGCAGAGATGTTCCTTCTTGTTTACACATATTTGACTTGAAAGAATTTTCTTCCAGGGTCTTCTGACTGATCCCCAGACTCAATGCTTCTTTTTAGAAAAATAATAACAAGAAGAAAAATGACATCTGAGCTAATGCACCCTATTTATCAGTTCTGTGTTGATACCATAGAGTCAGAGAGGCATCTGATTATGAAGACCATGTCATTATTGCCAAGGTTGTAATGAGAGTTTCACAAATAATTAGAATCTAACTTCCTTTATCAAAAGGAGTAAAGCAAGTGCATGGTGTGATACATTGCCTTCAGCTTGTTTGTTTCCCTAACACTCTAGTGTACCAAATGTAATTGTGCAGTAACTCACTCCGATTTTCTTGGGCATCTGTAAAGTTGTACAGAATATGGACATAATCAGCATCTTTTAAATGTAGTCATTCTCAAGCTTGGTCTCAAAATAGAATTAGTATGGTATTGGTAGTTTTGAATTTCTTAAAAAAACAGTTTTTGTTACATCTTATTCCCTGGGAAACAAACTTCTTCCTCCCAAGAGGACTTCATAAGTATATTACTGTATCTGTACTGTATTCATAAATACCACTAGAGAGATTCACTTAGTAATTCTCAAAGGGGTACAAGCAACAAGTAACTCAAGGGAGAAGTATGCAAATGAAACATTTGGAAAATATGAAACAAAACAGTAACATGTGTTAGCAAAGTTTGTTGATGGCATACTGGAACTTTTGGTCACTTCAAGCTATTTGATATTCATGAGATGTAAATTAAAATAAATAAACCCCAACCTAATGCTACTGCCCAAGTAGCTACTTCATTCCAACCGTCTACCCGCCGGGAATGACATGCATGAAATGAATATGAGATCAGTAATAGAATATACCCAAGAGGGTAATGCTATGTTGCTCTGAGCTGGTTGCCTAGGGCTGATTATATTAAGATAAATGAAATCTGCAGTCCCCCCCACCCAAATCAGTGAAATGTAATTACATCTTCCCTGCCTCTAGTCTCTGCCATAAGTATGTTTGAATTAACTTGTTTCTTGTTTCTGCTTACTCAGATTTACCATTGTGGATAATTTAGAAGTTGAGAAAGTAACAAAGAAGCTAAAACATACACAAAAACTTTCCACCTGTGGATAATTCTCTATTATCATCTTGGAAATATTTTTATTCCAGTTCTATTTTTCTACGGACTGTTAATTTTCACTCTCACAGAAATGGAGTTAGACTTTTTTCCTAACCTTTGCACTTAACACCATGTAACAGTTACCACCTATGTTACTAAAATTCATTGTCAAATGAAATTTTAAATAGACATAATATTCTAACAATCAGTCCTATAGGACTAAACAATACGCAAGACAGCAATTAACATTGACATTAGATTTATAGGCCTAAAGTAATAACGATGAAAGTTTTAGTTTGTGTTCTAGATGTAAAATAAGTCATACATACATTTTAAAGATATAGATTTGTCTTGTCACCAAAATTTCCAGAATGACTGTTTGAATGTACCTTTTTAACAGCAGCATACTCAAATACCAGTGTTTCCTTGTCTTTGACAATGGTGGTTATTAAAATACAAAATAAGTGAAATGAATTATCAATTTAATAAATATAAAATAGACATTTTACTCATTTAGATTTCCTTAACTACTAGAGAAGAAAGTTAAACATTTTCTCATAGGTTTATTGGCTATTTGTAGATTCTGTTTTTTTTTTTTAATTTATGTATATAGGGGGGTTGAAGACTCTGTTTTGTAAAAAGACTCTGTGGCCCTTAGGACTGTGTGGGTTTTTTTTTTTTAAATGAGATTTTAAATACTTTCAAAGAAGAAATGAACATTCTTTTATTTCTCTATCGGTACCCTAAATATCTCTTTTCACTGTCCAAACCACCTCCTTTTCCACTGTTCTCAATAGCAGTAGAAGGCTGACTTCTTCCTGGCCTTTAACTCCATAGGTATCTTCATTAAATTAGTCCTCAACCTCCCATTTCTTAGAAAGGCCCTTTACTCCAAATGGCTTTCAAGCATTAGTGCCTGTAATGGTCAGCTGACATGCTTGTGAGATGGAGATCCTTATCTACCTCTCCCAAAGAATGTTTCAGTTAGGATTTGAGAGAGATGTGTAAAGTCAATTTTATTAGCACCCAGGTCATTTTGATGGAGTTGGTGTATAAGGTATGATAAAGATGAATATTTACACTGTATAAAAATGAAATACATTGCCATTATTCTCCCTGAAATATTTCCTCTTACTCATCTCACCACTCCTGATGCTCTGAAGCAGGCCTGCAAGTCCTCTTTTGTGAGTGTCTTTAGTTGTAAGGTTGTGACTGCCTCAGTGTCCTAAGGCATTTCAAATCATTTACCTTTCATGGTCACTTACACTTTGAAGAAAAGCCATAAGTCACACAGTAAATAAGGTGGATGAGGATACACTGAAATGTTTTTACAAGCCTGTCTCTCCATTGGCTGGTGCTTGGTGATGGCACTCATATTTCTTCAACACATCTCATAAAAACACAAAAGAAGACCTCCAGAACTGCTTCAGAAAGTGGCAAAAATAATAGAATAATTGTTTGGAGGAATGGGAAGTATTTTGGGGAGGATTAATGGCAATGTGTACTTTTTTTACTATAGTACTTTTTTCAACATTCATTATTTTGACCATCAACACTACATAATAAGAAACTTCGCTTTGAACATTTATCATGGTTCTTTAGGAATCTTAGAAATCCCATGGAAATTCTGCTCTTCCCACCACATCAGTTTCCTCTTCAGTGTTTCCCCTCCGATGACATTAGAATATGGACCCAGGTAATTCCTTGCTGTACAGGACATCTCACTCAAGACAGAGCATTTCACAATTCTGAAATCTACCCATAAAATGCCAGTAGTTCCCAGCAATCAGGTAACAATGCCCAGAACTCCCTACTCTTTGGCAAATGTCCTCTAGAATAGGAATATTTACCCTGGTTGAGAAATACTGCCAGAGTTAATATAACTCTCTTTGCTGGGCGACATGTGACCAGTCCTAACTCCTGACAGATACTTCCACTGTGTGCCTCTATGATTGTGTATGTGTGTGTCTGTGTCTATGTTTAATTACTTTGGACAACTCCATATCTGCTTGTTTCCCCTCATGGAAGATGAAGGGCTTTGGTGCATATACAGGATCGCAGAGGTCAAGCAGAGAGGGATCCAGGGAACGAAGAGCATGTGCACATTACATTTAGCCTCTATCTATCTGCATACTATTTAAGTGAGGATTTGGAAGCCTATACAGTGATTACTGATACACATTTCAGATAAAAACTTTGCTATCCTCTTCCAGAAGCAGTCACCCCTTATCAAGGTTTGGTTTTCAGATAGCCAAGTGGCTGCTGGCAGTGGAGGCTGAGATTCATGGAATATTCTCCCTTGGATTTCTGGTACCATACAAGCAGACATGGACAGAAAAGACAGTGGGTATCCACTGGGCAGCTCATGGCAGGCTGATGGCAGTTTGTGTGGAAACATATTAGTATTTTGTTCACCATGAGCTTTAGTATCCACGGGGTCTTCCTACCTTTCTTCATATCAGTGAAACAGCAGTGAGGTGGCCTCGACTTAAAAACAGTCGCGCTAACGGATGATGATCCAAGGCACAGTCTGTGGAATGGAATGATCTAGGTAACATCACTTTAAGCTGGCTGCATTTATTTTTTGTCTCAAGTGGATCCCAGGAGACAGGCTAAAGTTGCACTCGTACTACTGAGTCTACGGGAGCTTGGATCTGGATTGTCTCCAAAGTACAATGTGTTAAAGACTTTGACCCCAGGACCGTGTCAATGTGAGGTGATAGAGACTGTACATGGTGAAGCCTAGTGGGAGGCTTTATCTTAGTAGGGCCCTTCAAAGGAGATTAGGGGGCTCCAGTGTGTTTCCAGACATAAAGTGGGCAGTTGTGCTCACCCCATGCACGCTAGTCATGATATACTGCCTTACCTTGGCTCAATGGCAATAGAGCCAAATGACAATGGACCAGAAGCTCCAAAACTGTGAGCAAAAATAATCCTGTTCTTTCTATAAGTTAGTGATCTCAGGTATTTGCTACAATAATGGAAAGATAACTAACTACATCTTCTCCACAACAGCATCATGAAGATCCATGTTCCGCGGCCAATCAGAATGAAAAAACATGGACACCCCCCTGCCTCCCTCCCTGCAGAGGTGAGAACCAGCTGCAGGGCCACACTGTGTAGGCAGCAGGACCATACTGCACAGGCAGCAAGGCAGGGGCAGGCAGCACTGCAGCTTCCACCACTTATGCAACCAGCGTAGCAGTGGCATTACTACTCTCTACTGGACAGTCAAAGCCAAAGTAACAGCTTTCAAGAAGTGCTAAGATCAGTTTTGAGAGTTCCAAACACAAGCTCACATAGCAACAGAGACTCAGTACAATTTTCTGGGCAGCAACAGTACTATTTGAGCATTCATTCATGCCTGTTTATGCTAGAACAATTTGAAGAGTTCCTTTCTCCAGTCCACTTCACTGCCATACAACCTTTTGACATAAAAAAGATCATTTACTGAGCAATTTTTTTCCATCTCCCCCACATCTTTGGCTCTCAAGCCTGCTATTTCTATTTTGGCTCTGAAATAGCAACATGGCCATGCTCACACATGTGGAGGAAGACAAAACATGTGATCTGGCTCTAAATGCATATGTGATACTTCTCTTGAGCTCCCTTACTTCATAATCCATTTGTCCAGTGTTAGTGAGGCACAATTGACAAATATAATTATATATAAATTATGTATTTGTGTAGTTAGGGATGACTTAATATATGCATTATATAATGATCTCTACAATCAAGTTAATTAATGGATCCATCACCATTCAGTTACTATTTCTGTAAGAGATTATCTTCTATAAAATATGCTTATATATTTTCATAAAATATATAAATACCATAAAACCAAATTACCTCTCTAAAGAGAAGGTTTTTTCAGAAAAGACACACAAATGACCAACAAGTATAGGAAAAAAAACTCCCCAAATCACTAACCAGAGAGATAGAAAGCAAAGCTACAATGAGACTGGAGCTCACACCTGTTAGCATGAGTGATACCAAAAAGATAAGAGATAAGTGCTAGAGAAGATGAGAGGAAAGGGAAAATATTCTACATGACTGCGAAGAATTTAAATTGGTATTGCCTTTATAGAAAAGAGTACAGAGCTTCCTCAAAACACTGAAAATAGACATTTATGGCCCAGATAGCACAGTGGTAGATATATACTGTAAGGAAATTAAGTTGATATGTTGACGAGCTGTCTATCCTCCTATGTCCACTGCAGCATTATTCACATTATCAGTGCAATAGAAACAACTAAATATCCATCATTAGATGAATGGATTCAGGGAGTTCAGTGCATGTGAATAATAGAATACTGTTCAGCCTTATAAAAGGAAGAAATCCTGTCATTTGTGACAAGATGAATGAAACTGGAGGACATTTTGCTGAGTGAAAAAAACACAATTAGAAAGACAAACACTGCATGATCTCCCCATAGGGAGGGAAAAAAGTCTTACTCACAGAGAAAAGCTACTTGTCAGAAGCTGGAGTAGCAGCTGAGGCGTGGTGAGATGTGCTTCATAGTGTACAAAGATTCAGTTAGATATGAATAAAGATGGTGAGCTCTATTATTAACATGGTAACTAGAGTCAATAATGCTGTGCTGTGTATTTCAAAATTGCTATGAGTAACTTTCAAAAGTTCTCACTGAAAAACAGTATGTAAGATAATAGGTGTATTAATTAACCTCATTAATTATTCCACAGTATAAAATATTATAATATATATGAATCACAATACAGCCCAGGAAAATGTATAATTATTTGTCATTTAAAATAATAATTATACCTGATAAATATTATGGTATGAGAATAGAGTGTCTGTAGCTCAGTAAATAGTAATGAGTTCACATCATTTATGATGTATTTAATGTATTTTCATGAAGGTATTTTACAGTCTCTTCCAATTTTTCTTTATTTTTAGGCTGTCACTTTGTTTAACAATTCAGTTTCCCTAAAATGTTGCTTTCATCAAAAGTCTCCTCTCTAACTTTCCAATCAATCCCCACTTCTGAACAAGACATACCCAAATTCCAATCTAGCTTTCAAGAGGATACATGTGTACAACTACACAGGATTTAGAGTTAAACATGTGATCAAATCTGGGCTCTGCTACTTACTAATTATTTGAATGTAAGTAGAAAACTTAACTTCATTAAGCCTCAGTTTCCATTGTTGTTGCTCTTGTTAAATGGGAAACGGGTGCTGTCCCATATTTAAGTCTTTGGCATGCTATTTACCCTGCATGGAATGGCTTTGCTAAGCCTTCTCCTGCCATCACCGTCCAAAAAGCTCCTACTCATCCTTCAGGACACTGCTGCAATAGCAGTTAGGAAAGTAACGCAGATACCAGTGAATGTTCAAATCCCTGATGCAATCAAAAGTTCAAGGACAAGGTTCCATTCAGCCAGCCTTGAAAAACAAAGGAAACATAGATCTCAGCTTTGGAATAGTTCAGAGTTTATCGATCACTAACTACAAGAAACACTTATGTGAATGGGTCTTCTGGCCACATGACACCAGGCACAGTTGTTGGAAGACTAGAAAAGAAATACTCATCAGTGAAGCATAAGAGCAACACAGCCAGCTATAGTAGATGTTGTGCAAATGCCACACCTTCATTTGCTGGGCCAGTACTATTTTCATTGCTCTGGATTCAGAAGCCTTTCAGGAGCCCAGCTAAGGCTGGGCAGATTTCCTGAGTAAGCTGGCTATAGCAAACATTAGTTCAAAGCACCGGCTCCACCAAAGTAGTACCAATGAAACACTCACTCTGTGTCAAGGGCCTGCGTGGTCAGCCATGGCAACCATCATGAGACCACTGCACTTTCAGGACCAGGGCACTGGTCCACATTTAGATCTAGTCCAGGATTATTTTCTCTGTGACAACAAACCCTGAAGCCCATGACTGTGTTTTTCCTTGGTGAAACCAAATGTTATCCCAACAGATCAGGCAACACCCACTTGGGCTTTTAGAAACTGTAATGACAAATCACACTGCATGTACCAAGCATAGACGGAGTATCAGCTGCCGCTGAAGTTGAATTCCACTTTAATAAATAAATTCCATGGGATGTTTCTGCAGTTACCAGAGACATATTTGCTCGTCTGAATAAAAGTACTTCTGAAGAAGAAAGGGGAGGGAAAAGAGATGAAGAAAGGAGTTAAGGTATGTTATGTACATGTACCAACACCACACAAGAAATTGTGCATTGCAAGTATGCACAAAAAAAAAAGAAAAAGAAAAAGAGAGGGAAATAGAGAAAGAAAGAAAGAATGAATGAACTCCCTCTGTTTTGAACAGTAACAGCACAGATCAAGATTTCTTAGTAAAGCTGGAAACAAGCAAAGTAAAAAGGAGGGTGTATAAGCATGATTTGCGTATATGCCTACCTAAAGCTGGGAGTCATATGAGGATAAACACTAGGTATATTGTTCAGGCCTGTGATATTGGTTACTGGCACAAGGCCAATGAACAAGTGGTTTAGAAATATTGCCTGAACATCTCCTAGGCCAGGCACTATACTAGGTGCAAAGTAAGTGCTTGGGAGGTATAGTGAATTCCAACGATGGGTTTCTCATATTTCTTTCTGCTCATTCACTGGGTAAGAAATAGGATTTAGTCCAGAACACACCTTTCAGTGCAAAGACTCAGGAAGACCCACACTTAGTTTATGTCTCAGCTCTTTGAGGGAAAATCACAGAGATGTTTTTCACCTTTAGCCAACAGGTCTACACTCTTTTATACCTCTGTGAGTGTCCTGTCACTATTTTAAAGCATTCATAGATTTTTTTCAACAAAACTTTCAAAAAATATTAAAGGATGATTGAATGATCCACATTTTTTGAGAAAGCAGGAATAGTGAGAGGAGGATAAAAACCAGAGAATTATTTCCTTTAGTATCCTCATACAATATCTGAGAAGCTTTTTTAGATGGAGAGGTTTTACATCATCCGCCTCCTATTCAATTGGCACTATAGGAGAGAAATAATTGAGAAGAGGAGTTTGGTGATTCATTGTCTCCTTCCTTCCCTGCTCTCTTGTTCTATCTCTTTGCTCCTTACAATGGCCCGGATGGACATTGTCACATTAAAATTGTTGCAACAGCTCTTGATGAAAGGGTTTTTTTGAGATTTACTTTCCTGATGGTGGGAAGTAAGCCAGCCTCCATTTCCTGCACCATTACCGGTCCACTGTGTTCGAACCCAAGCTCAGTGATCTTTCTTTTATCTCCCAGGTTCTATAGCCTTTATTTCACTCTATTCAATGCTGCGTTGTTGTGGCTTGCATAGAAGAAGGGCGTAGATGAGGAGAGAAAAGCTGTGGGGGTGGGACAGAGACTATCAAAATCTGGAGAAACTGAATACTTGCTGGCTGTAGGCTGAGGTCCATGTATGTGTGTAGGAGAAACATTAGGAAATGAAAGCCTATATTTAAATATAATTTTCAATGGCATGGCTGTTAAGCCAGTGACAATACCCCCCTGCTGTATCCACTGGAGCACTCTGCAGCTTTACTCTGCACTCACATCCCACAGAAGTCAGGCTAAGGAAGTCATATTATCATCTCTTTATTGAGCAGAAAAAAAGCATCACATTGGCATTGTTCTTTCATTTTCTGGAAGGAAAGCTTGCTAAGGTTGGCATATGAGAAAGGCTTGGTGAGGTTTCATTAAAAACCAGGACTGCTTGGCCCAAGTGACACATGCCCAGAGACACCTTCTGAATCTCACACAAGGAAGCAATTAAACCTAGAAAGAAGTTTGAGAAGTTACTTCAAGATGAGCCAAGGCAAGAAGGAATTGTTTACCCTCCACCTTGGCTTTCTCCAAAGAAACTTCCATGCATTGTACTTATCCCCCCAAAACCTATTTTTGGCTTTTCTGAAAGTAACTAATAAATAAGTAATTAACTTACCTCCCTAAAGGAAATTGCCTATAATTTAGAAGCATGAAGCAGAGAATTAGGCTAGCTCCCTAAGTGAGATCATTTACTTTTGCTCAGGAAATTAAAAATAGTGCAAATTTGTTTGTGTAGGAATGTGTCAGTGTCTGCATGTGGCTATATGTGCAGAGGCCTTGGGATTAGAATCATGAAAGGATATATTATTAAAGATAGAAAATGGGAGAAGATAAAAAGAATACAAATTTAAATTGTAAATGACATATGTTCTATCAGGCCTGAGAGGTCATTCAGGTTTGTCAACTCATTGAGAATAAAATATGAGTATAAATCAGTTTCACTATAAATCAGTTAACATTTTGAAACTTCTGCTTCATTTTAAACTGTATTCTAAATACCACAAGCTGATCATGTTACTTACTATGGTCCAAATCTCCACCAACTCATATTTCTACATAAGATCCTGTCCAAATGCTTTAACTAGCTGTCCTTTATGCAATAGTTTCATTCTCATCCTCTATTCCTTGGCAGGTCAAAACTACAATCCTTGATCCTTATTCCTGTATATTCTCTCAGAGTTCCTCATCTTAACCAAAAGCACCATGCCAGAATTCAGTACAGATCCTGGTTTCTCTCTTTCTTATATCCTCAATTATAATGCATCTTCAGATTCTATGGGTTCTACAGCAAAAGTAGGTCTGAAGTCTGACATACTCTCACCGTTCTGAGTGATACTACCCTAAAACAAGCTACCACTTTTCTCCTAGACTCTTCTAGGAGGTCCCCAAATTACCTCCACAGTAACATTTTTCCCCTTCTACTCAGTTATACACATAATATTCAGATTAACTCTGTAATAACAGCTGAAATTTTACTGGATGATCTTTTTGCTTAAAACTGTCCAATAGCTTCCTTAAAAGAAAATCCAGTCACCCTGGCATAGCCTACAAGGCCTTACCTGACATAGCCACATACATAGTCTCACTTGCATTCTCTGCATATTTTCTGGAACATAAATAATAAATATGCACTGAAAGGCATGTGAGAAAGGATTGTATTTTTTAAAATAATAATTATTTTTTCGTCCCCATTTTCAATAATCAGCACATGAACTAAGATGCATGGATTAATTAATGATATAGAGTAGTGGAGGTGAACATATGGCATGCATGATGAAATAGACTTTGTATCATTGAAAGCTCTGAATGGTTCACCGTCACTGCTATTCAGGACTGCACTATTTGCTGGAATATAATGAGTAGTCTTGCCCCACTCTGTCTTACATCACTAAGAAATCTTAGCCAGAAAAATATGTCAGCGTGATATGGGCACCATTGCCCGAGGAATGAACAAGTATCATATATTCCCTTAGTGTCCATAGCATTTTCCTTTACAAGAGCCATCAATACACCCATTCCTGAGTGGCCTAATGAGGTGGGGTGCACTGTAGATTTGATAGATCCTGGGATCTGCCTAGAGGATTGATGGCACATACTTCTGGGTGTATCTGGATAAGTCATGGATACATGGTCTTGAGATGTATGTCTGGTTCCTGAGTCATTGCTTCTCTAACAGTATTTTCCCTGTTCTGATTTTTGGCTGCCACGGAGTAAGAGGCTTACTCTGCCAAACACTTCTGCCATGATATTCCTGCATTTAAGCCTTTCAATCATGTATTAAATCTCCTGAAACCATGGGCTAAATTAAACCCCTCCACCTTTAAGTTGTGGCCGTTGGGTATTGTGTCTCAGGAGCAAGAAAATTAAACAAAAAAATGGTACCAGAGAAGTCACAGTCACTGCTGTGATTATATTTGATCATATGATCTAGAAATCTTTGGAATTAGTTTGCAGGAAGAGCTAGGAAAGGTTTGGAAATGTGGAATAGAGAAGTCCTAAAATGCTCTAAACAGAGTCTTATTGGTGATTCTCATCAGAGCTCAGAAGACACGAAGGCTGATACAAATGCATAGAGTAAAGGCCAGGCTCAGGAGGTTTCAATTGGGAACAAGGATTCCACTGGCAACTTAACAAGAGGACATATATGCTATGATCTGGAAACAAACTTGTCTACTTTATGCCTATGCCCTGAAACTTCAGTTAATAGATATAGAAAGAAAAATGAGGAATGCTAACAAAGGCTTAACAGGATATTCTGATGGAGATAACAGAGTGAGTATGTTGAACATTTCAAGATATAATGACAATGTTTTCCAATATTTAAAGAAAAAGACATGCATCTTGGTATTTAAGAAACACATGAAGCTGTGTAAAACAAAGATAAAAACTAATTTGTACTCAAATATGCTAAAGAGAAACCATAGAACCTTAAGGAATAAAATTCATGTGATCAAAGGAAAAAGAAGATATTACCTTCAAAAGAAAGACAATCAGATTAATGGGCATCTCTTCAATAAAAAGTACAGTAATATTCAGATTGCTGGTAGGTACTGAGACATTTCTATTGGCCCGACCATCACTGAAGGACTAGAAGGGATGATGTGACTTCTACAGACAAAGCATAACTGACTTTACTGTGTGAAAAGCTTCATTAAAGTAATACACTCCCATTTAAACAGAAGGTAATTAACCAAAAATGTAGAGTAGGATATAAGGAGAGAAGGAAAAGCAGAGAAGTTGCTAGTCAGTCTAAATTAAATGATAAGAGGAAACAATAGCTAACTGGGAGTGTTAAAAATAAGGTGACATTAAATACTGGTAGACAATAATTTGGTACATAATAACTGAGAGATCAAAGTTAACATATTCCATGTTTTTCACAGTTATTGGGAAGGAAGTACAAAGATTGAATAGTTTTATATTGGTGAATCAAGGATACTGTATGACATTTTAAAGGGAACAGCAAAACAGGAGGAGAGGGTTGTTGGGGGCGAGTGTTTGACTAGTGACATATAAATCTACTTTCCAACCTCACACCCTGCTGAGCTGCAAATTTGGTGATGTCAAATATTTCTGTTACATGGTTACAGCAGAGCACTCAATATGAGTCATTGGTTATATCAAGGTGTAAATGTGACACTTTGTATTATACATAAAAATTCTTAATGTGGCTTATCAACAGAAAAACAAGCTGAGAGAATGTTGCACTTGTTCTATTATCTCAATCTGATTCTCAGTGAATCTGCTCCTTTTCAGAAGGAAACCATCTTTTCTTTTCTAATAAAATCCAATCAACCTGGTCCTTTCTTTCCCACAGACCTCTCATAATCTCAATTAATGACTTCACTCTTCTTTCAAATGTTAATTGTTTGTGGCTAAGAAAAGTATCTATTTTAGAGTTTTATTTTTTCCTCATATTTTTGTCAGTCTGACCACATGAGGTTGAAATAATAAAAAAGAGACAGAAAATTAGTGATTAAAATCCCACAGAAGAAACAACTTGATTGAAATATTTAAATACTAAAATGTTTATTCTATAAGTCTTTAAAATCTATAAAGACATCTTGGAAAGAATTTTCAATAGCTTCTATGTTTAACACAAAACACAAATTATGTGCAACCTTACCTTAAAAACCATAAAATTATTCATAAGTGACCCCAAGAGGTCCAATGCTGATTTGACTAAACATTGTAGCTTAAAACTATATTTAATTAAATATTTAGAAAGAATCTACAAAAAAATTCTCCAAGTCATATAAGAAAGGGAAGCACTTGATGTTTAATGTCTGAGTGTTGAGAATTGGACTAGAATGGAGTCAATTTCCTATTATCTACTATTTTTTTAAAGTTGTAAATGAAGATCATTTTCATAAAAGCCAAGTTCCACTGTTCTTTTGGGGCACAGTGAAAAGAATAAGTAGAGAAAAAATCCAATTCCCAGGGAAAGAGTTTCCGATCCATAAGAGCTTGAAGGCAGTTGACAGTTAAAAAGAAAAACATTAATTATCAGATATTGTCAGTTATCAAGGGATAAGCTCAGTGATTGTCCTTTGCATACAAGCTCCTATGATAGCAATAAAAAGTAGCTCTCCAAATTCCCATTATGGATTATGCCAACAGTCAAATTTTAAGGTTGATATATTGTTGGAAAATGTTATTGTAGGGAAGAAGATAGAAAACTGACAAGTCTATAAAATATTAAAATGGCAAAATGAGTCAGGACCAATAAAACTATACTCCATCAGCCAACAAGCCGTCAACCTAGTCCAAGGAAATGATTTCTCTTGGTGCAGTCAAGTCCACAGCTGGGTAACAGGGCCTAATCTAAGAATTAGATTAGGAGAATTACAGGAGTCATTTGTAGACTTTCCATATGTGTCAACTACAGTTCAGGTCAGGGGAGAATACGTTTTTCTCCAACACTTAGACTACCTTATTTTGCCATGGGATTTGTATTTTTATTTCTTATAATGGAAAAGAGGTGGCTCAGGTGGACCTACGTTGCATTATGATCATTGCTCTTTCCAAGTAACTTGTCAAACCCAGAAAGTGGAGATCAAAAGGATTCCTACCAGCTTGCGTCAGTAGATTTTAAGAATAGTTACACAGAAGCAGCTCAAAGACGACTGCAAAAGAGAGCTCTGAGGTTTCCTGAAAGATGATTTGATATGTGTGTGTTTGGGGGTGGTGGGCAGAGTAAGGATCCTCAGATAAAATATAGGTGGAAACGCGCTGATATTTCTGGCACAGAAAGTGGTTGGCGCAAATGGAATTTTTTGGAAAATCTCTTATTTTGTGCATGATGTGTTGAGCATCTATCAGATTCCAGGCCATTTGCTAGACACTGAAAAACCAAAACCAAACCAAACCAAACCAAAAGAAAACAAATCACAGAAGCATTCCAACACTTCTTTTCCAGATGAGTGGTTCTCAGTCAGCGCTAGCTGCACTGTAAAATGGGACATGGAGGAATCAGAAAATTCTACACTTGAGGGATCGTTACTTTTAGGTACAGGTTCAAAGCTCTTAGGACCTCACTCCAAGACTTTTTAATCTACTTGGCCTGTGGTTGCATCATTATCAGCAGAAGCCCTCCCAAGTGACTTTAATATGTGACAAGGGTAAGACTCCCGGAAGTAGTTAGTAAGAGAGACATGCACACTCCGAGAGAACAAATCACATGGGCTATTTTCCTTCTTTCCAATTTTTAACTTGAACTGAAAGAATATGTTGAAAAATAAAACACGGTTTTAAAAATATTCTTTTATGTAAAGCGACAGGAATTCAAGTGTCAGAAGCCTAGTCTCCTTCTATTAAAAATTTACTCATTATCTATAAATCAGTATGAAATATTAAAAAGGACTTTGGAATCACAGTAAATTCACAATAGATGCAAGTACAGCCATGACCCCCTCAGACAATAGGAAGGAAGAATGGCTCAAGGAGTCTGACAATAGTTCAAACATTAAGGGCTGAGATCTAGACTGGCCCATGTAGCACAGATTGCTCCTAAAATTGGGATTTTTAGGGTAGAAAGCAGACTAAAGCACAGAGTGCACAGATTTCCAGCTCTTTGAGGCCAGAGCAGTGATCCCTCAAATCTTTCTCGGATACATAGAATCTCTCACTCAAATATAACTTTGATCTCTAAGGAATAATAACATGTTTTAATTGGCTAATTGTACACAAACACATGACAGAGAGTTTCATTTTCATAGACATGATAGAATAATGTGACTACTCTGACCACGGATTATGGCAGGTGTTGTCACATGAATAAAGTACACTGGGGATATAAGGAGACTCCACCATTGCTGCAGCCCAGGAGTGGACAGTACCCAGACCCTGAACACTGTGGATCTCATCTGACACTGGAAACTAAGCAGGATGTGACCTGGTTAGAGCAAGGACAGTAGAAAAGAAGGATCCTCTAGAGAACCTTGGCAACTTTAGGATCCAGTGACAAATAGACAATGCCTTGCAGGAAGCTGGTGGGCTGCTTTCGCTCAGCTCAGTGTACATTTACGGACTATATTGTACTTTCTTTGGGGAGGGGAAGTAACAGAAATTGCAATTTCTTGAATCAAAGTGACTATCAAAGTGACCAGACAGCTCTAACACACTCTGCCTTTGTAAAACACTTAAAGGTGGTAAGTGGAGTTGTTTAGGCCACGTGGCCAACAGGGGAAAATCCACATTCCAGCATGTCAGAATGGCCCATGATGCTTACTGCTGAACTTTCAAGAAAAGGAACAGCCACTCTCCACCCAGTCTGGCATCGCTACTAGGCTACCATTGAGCCCGAAGATGTGCACTGGGCTTTCTGCCATAGAACAGTGAGGCACATTCTTCTCAGCCAGTCTGAGTTTATGATGGCAAGTGTGCAGCTGTTAGAGGTTAAGTGAAAACAAAAGAAGCACCCATCTCAGGTGGCCATTTTAATGAAATAATTTCACACATTTGTGGAAAAAGCACAAAAAGAAAGTTCAAAAACAACCAACTCATTTCAAAACACTCTTCAGTATTTTCAGTCTTCAGTTTGGACCATTTTTTTTTCATGCTGTTAACCCCAAGTTCAAAGGGACAAGTCACTTGACCTCTGAGTCCAATTTTCCTTAAATCTAAAATGGGGGACAGGGATAACCTATGTCATACAGAGCTGCTATGAAAGTTAAACTGAGCAACATTCAGTAAATAGTAACAATTCATATTACCATCATTGTATTGATATGTTCATTACCTTGTGGACAGTAGGATTATCCATTCACACAATTCATTCATTCATTCATTAGACATATTATTTCTGAGCACCAACCATTTGTTAGGGATTGCTTTAGGCCCTTGGGGGACAACAGTGAATGAAACCAAGTCCTTGTCTTCTTGAATTTTACATTCTATTGGGTGAGACTAATAAGAGAAAAAAATTGATAAATGGATAAGAAATGTAATGTTCACCTGTGATATGTACAGAGAGTGAGGATAATGCTGGCTAAAAGGATAGACAATGACAAAAGCTGTTTTATACAGAATGCCAAAGAAGCTTTCACTGAGGGTAACTTGTGATCAAGCAGAGACATGAGGTTTCAATTCTCCTGGTGATTAGGCCATCTAGTTTTTCCTAGTGCAATGGCTCTGGCAATTGGTACAGCACGCTCCCTCAACCCTCAGCTCTATGAGACAGAGTCCTCTGTCTCCTTTCCCTGGTGTTCTATTTTGGTTGCTCGGGGACATGTGATTACACTGACAGTACTGCACTGAGGAAGGCAAAAAGTCTCATGTGCAGCCCACCTAAGAAATCGTGAATGTTGAGTTTGGCAGATCATTATTGTACCTGCTGATCCCCAGAGAGTAAGATGCTGTCTTTTTTTTTTTTTCCAAAAATAGATGACTGCTTCACTGAGTGCTGTGTAACAAAGAGGCTGCCTGGTCTCCATCCCACCTATTCCTTCTTATTCAAGTTGGCTAAGACAGAAGACTGAGTTGGAATTACAGCCAGTCAGCAAGGAATAGGACACCTGGACACATGGTCAGGAGAAGCCTTGGGGGAACCTCTTTGCTCCCCTAACTAAGGGAACGGGGCAGGGGAAATTCCACTACTCTCTTCCTAGTACACAGGAAGGCACACGAACACCTCCTTTAAGACAGAATCTGCTAGAAGGAGATGCTTTGTGATCTAAGTCACACTCAGCCATATCTCTTCAAACATCTCCTCCTCTCTCACTAACAGACCTACATCAACCTTACAAGACTGTGGGTTGAGAAGAGAACAGAGAGTTAAAGAGCAGACTGCAGCTAGTTCTAGTGATTCGGCCTTGAGAGAACAGAAGCTTAGTCCAAATGCCTAGGGCCTAGGCTTTGCATTCCAGATGTTAATAGGACTGTAAGACGTGTGCCATGCGGCCTTGCCATTTTCTCTTCTGTTTCTGAGCTCTGAGAGAAGCTCAGGCAGAAAGGCTCTGTTTCCCATTGAAGCCATACCTCTGAGTGTGCTCCTTGAGGGCAAGGGGAGGCTGCACTGGGCTCTCTGAACTAGGCCATCCTGGTGATCGCATTTATTCACAATGTCATTATTGTTTGTGTTTTCTTAATGAGCCATAGCTGTTTGGGGGCTTGAAAGCAGCTTTAGTTAGTTTTGAGAATTTAAAAGCCAGATGCTCTTTTATCAAATATCAAATAAGCAAACCAACTAGAAAGGCAGCCAGGTGTTTTAGGGAAAGCACTGAGCATGTGGTCAGGATTGGCTTTTAATATTTTTTTCCCTTTGGGAAAAATAAAATGCATAGCAAGAAGAAAGGAAGAAAGATATTTGCCCAAATGGTAATGATACATTTGTCTATGGAGTGGGATTATGGGTGCTCTTGTTTTTTCCTTATTCACTTTCATATTTAAGAAAATGAATCCAATGAGCATGTCAAGTTGGGACATTCTACTAATATAAAGAGCCAGTCAGAATATCACTTTCAACTTTCATTTTTGGTGTTACTTTTGAGCTCAACTCAGTGGATCCTTAGTTTTCCTTTCCGTAAACAGGCAAGACTACCTGAAATGGCCTTTGATTCTGACATTCTGCCTCAAACACATCTTCATTGTATTTTTAAGCTGGTAATTTAAAGAACTAGTGCATTAGCATTACCTCAAGTCACAATGACCAGATCTGCTGTGTGCTACAGAAGCTCTTCCATTGTGCAGGGTTCTGACTCAGGCAGAAAGCTCGAAGGTATTGCTATTATTCTGCATTTGCTTCTGAGTAACAGTTGGACTGATAGTGGATCTTTCAGGACAATTGCTACTGAAGTGTGGGATTAATAACAAACTATTCAAAACACCTGCCATCAGCTGAAACAATTTCGTATTTCCAATTCTGCCTTAAAGTGTTTATCAGACACACACAGAACATAGTACCTAAATTGTCTCACTTAATATATAAAACTACACTATGAGAGATGAACAAGTATTATTAGCCCCATTTTATAAATGGTGAAACTGAGGTAGATGCCAGAATTGGAACCCGTGTCTGCTCAACCATGTTAAAGTTCACTCTAAGATTATGAATAGAAAAATGTGAGCAGCTATAGGTGTGCCAAAGTTACAGCACTTCTACTTGTCATTCTGTGGCTTTCATTTTATGACTTTGCTTTGTGAGTTGTGGATGTCAAATCCTCCAGCGAGAAGGATTTTGTTGTCATGCTGTCTTCCTGGTCCCTGAAGCCTGGAAATAACAACAAGTACTTACTTCAAAAGCCTCCACACCAGCTCTTGCCCAGAGTGGGAGCTTGCAAGTGGGTGTGGAGGAAGCTGACAGAGTCTGCAAGTGAAGCAGGTGGTAATGATGCTGGGATCTGAGAATTCCTCCAAACCAAGGGAGAGGTGGAGTTATTAGCAAATCCACGACAAACTGAGTGTGACACTGAGTGACTGACGTGCTTCCCCTTCTCAGTTTATAATCTCAGTTTGGTCCATCTTGAAAGAAAGATTCAGGGAGTCTGAATTTAGGCATAGGGTACAGGAAGTAAGATTTCAGGCTTCAGACCATCATGGGCACCTTCTGCAAAGGGATTGTTTCCCACCCTGATGCTTACATGACTTTTTATAATTCACATCAGGGGCAGTGAATGTGGCAGAAGAATAGCAGGGATTTCAGTTGTTGCGTGCACCTCTGCAACTTGCTAATTGCTGGTGTTGGACAAGTTCGGTAAATTCATTTTACTTCATTTTCTGCATCCATTAAATGGAGACGATAAATTCATCTTGTGGTATTCTTGTAAAGATTAAATTAAGACATTTTATAAGAGTGAGGAGAAAATATTATCTGACTATATTAATAGATTTTTGGTAGGCATGCATATGAATTACCATGCCCATGAGCAGAGAGGGAGTCATGATCTAGTAAGTATGATAACACTGGGTTCAGCAAAGTCATGGTGTTGTATTACATAACTTATATCACAAGCTTGTCAGCCTTCCACAGAGTTTAGAAGGTTCTGTACTTAGAAACCTAATAACTAAAGGCTATTCAGCTTATTCAGAGTGTGTAGAGACAAAACAATACTAAACCACACATCTTCTTGTATTTGCCTAAGGACATCATCTCTCAGGAGTCTTCAGGGTTTAGAAGTCCAGGTCAAGGTCAACAGATGCTCGGGCTGGGATCACACTGCTGCCCAAGGTTCTTTATTGAGTGAGTTGATCAATTTGACCATCACTAACAGCTTGTAAGATTGGCTGGAAGGACTGGCCACATGCAAAGACCAAAGTCCATTTAAGAAGAGATCAGAGTAGGTTAACCTAGTGAGAGCATTGGTATCTTGGGAAACTGGCAGTCAAGCTCTTTGGCAGACAGGGTAAAAGTGGCAGTATTAAATAGTTCCACTAGGGGCCAGAGAACAG
This sequence comes from Petromus typicus, assembly GCA_004026965.1. Taxonomy (NCBI): domain Eukaryota; kingdom Metazoa; phylum Chordata; class Mammalia; order Rodentia; family Petromuridae; genus Petromus; species Petromus typicus. The sequence continues at coordinate 75,743 of PVIR01001946.1, forward strand.
CAAGATGGAACCAAGATAAAAGCCCCTAGTCAATCTAAATTCCACAGAACCTAGTAGAAGCTTTGAAGGGCTAATCTCTCTTCTAAATCAGTAACATTTAAAGTGGCATCCTGATCCTAGCCAAAGTCAGGCAAAGACCTGAAATTTGAAGGAGAAATAGTATGTTAAAAAACCCGAGAGAGATACCCTGGCTCTATGGAAACCCAGGTGAGCACTTACAATCCCATTTCGAAGCTTGGCCTCTGTACATCCTGGCAGTTAATTTATTGAACATTTACAATGTACTAGCTGTACAAGCTACATAGCACACATTATATTTGATAGTTAAATCACATGCATAGGACAACATGGGTGGTAAGAAATCTGGTTTGAAATCCAGTTCTATTTGATTCCAAATCCCAAGGTGGCCTTTTTTGTTTTGTTTTGTTTTATTTATTTATACTGTCATATAAACAGATTGCTTGGATTTCTTGAATTTTTTGGCCTCCATGTTTCAGAAACATGCCCTAGTACTGCATCTTTACCAAAACCCTGCAACAGGCTCCTCAGGCTTGTGAAGCTTCTCTCATTTATTCACTCCCACAGCCCATATACACACATACATGCATATACACATGGTAAGTAACAAGTAAGCAAACCCAAGTCAGTACAGTACATTAATGGCCAAAACTTAAGTAATATTTTAATATATAAATAAAGAAAAGACACCCTAGGTCTCTTTCATGCATGAGAATTGCATGACAACATCCAGATACCTAACAAATTCTTAGATGACTATTAAAATTATCCCATTACTTATGTCAAAAAATGGAAATTATCCCTTTCCAAGACAATCTCAAAGCCTTTCTGGAGATTTTGAAGACAATTTCAAACATACCTTAGCTATGCTCAGGGCCAGGCCATTGTTCTAGGTATGTTCTGTGGGGTAAATGCCTACGTGTACTCAAATTCTGTGTGTTTCTCAAAGTCTATTTTGTGTCTACGAATTATTTGTTCATTCTTGCAACATGCATAGAATCTCACTACTCTCAATCACCACAGCAAATATTTTACCTTGTATAACAGGCAACTCATAATTTTTCTCTATCCTATACTTTAAAGCCATTACTATAAACTTGTCAAATCAGGAACTATATATTCCTCACATCTATGTGTTCTGAAATACCCAGATTAACATTCTGCCCCAGAAGTTATTCAGGAATAAATTCATGATTGAAATGGAGATATATCTGTCCAACATCTTGACAGAACGTCTCTTTCCAACTTCCTAGAAAAAGGAATGGAGGAGGCCAATGTCCTAGATCCTTCAGTGACCAGCTTCCTACCATCTTACATGGTGATCACTGTATACATCCCAAGAGAAGTGGCATTTATTTCCATGTTTGAGGATGACATAAAACACTAACTCAGACAAACTGACACCACAAATCCATAATTCCTTTTAAATCATTTTATTTAAGATGACAAGGAGAGATTTATTAACCCAAAGTTGATGAATGGATAGTTTTATCTCCCCTATCTGTCTTGCTCTCTACCCGCTGAATATACAAGTTTTACTGATGTCATAATGTTGCCATAGCAATTTACAGTTTGAACTTTTCAAAATTATTTTCTTTTTGCACTCAGCATGCTAAACAAGCATGGTTGGATCCACACAGGAGACAAGGAAAGACTGAGCCACAGACATGCAAAAGGTCATTCTTCAAATTGGAGGCAGATCTAAGAAAAGAACACTGACTTCAGAAATGAGCTCTAAAAACATAGTAATAATCAAGGTAGCAATCCCTACAAAGGAAAGAAAAGAAACTATACTTATTTAAAGTTGTGAACATCTGCACACATGGCATTATTGAATTGACTTGGGCAAGAAGAGTTATCTAAATTGGGCAATGCAAGGAAAACACAGGCCCAGACCAATGTCAACTCAGGAGCCTGGCGACACTCCTTGGCATGCACATTTTAATATGCCCCAAAGAGATTCTGCTGTACTGTTATTCAAAGCCTTAAGTTTATGCAATGATAAACTGTTAGATTTGACTTCTTAACCTCCAGTTCAGTTCCCAATCAAAATAAATAGCATGAGGTTTGTGAAAGACAGTTCTCAGGCTATATCTGTGGAAAACAAGCTCTTCAAAGAGCCCTCAAAAGAGTATCCTTAACCCTTAACTTTGCTTGTACCAAGGATTTAGCCCTGACATTTCTTACAAGCCAGTTTTGTGCTATTGTGCTATCCTGGTAATAAGAGAAAACAAGCTGCTAGTAAAGACAGCTTATTTAGACCCAGGATATGGTGTCACCACACTGAACTAAGAGAATAGTTTCATTACATCTCAAACCCATTTGCAACCAGGCAGCATCATTCGCCTTTTAGGAGCAGGACCTCATTATGATTTTCTTCTCTTGCACCTGAACTGAAAATGCTCTATTATTTAGAAGACCAATTATGGTTGGGTTACTATTAGACTGGTGGAAATCTGATGAATTAAATTACCCAAAATTATGACAATAAACAAGACAGAAATGAGAAAGTGGGAAAAGTAAAACTACTGGGTTGACCAAAGAGCATTTTAAAATCATCTTTCAAAAATAAAGATATGATCTGACTAGTTTGCTGATCCATGATTGAAAGAAATCAACAGCTTGTTTTTGGTTTCTGATGCAAAGACAGGACTCAGGAAGAAAGAGCCTAATGGGAGCAATACGTCTCCACCAAGGATTAAACTCAGACCAAGCCTGAGGGAAGGCTTTCAGTGCTGTCCTGGTAGTATTATTTGTACTGCACTTCAGCCAGGTGAGTCCAGGTCTCATTAATGAGAGCAAGGCTACCACTGAGATAATTCCTCCTCTTTCAGGCCTTAAAAAGAAAATATAGAAAGTCATGGAAATTTTTCATGTGCCCTGGACAAGCTTCAGCCCTGATTGTAAACTGATCACAAGGCCTCTTAGAGATCTCATGCTCAGGGCTCCTGCCGAGAGAGCTCCCCACTCTCCTCACAGAGTGCGACCAGGGACATGAGCAGCTGAAAGCCAAGTACTGAGGGCCAGAACAAAGGGCGCTTAGCCAAATGGGTCCACTCACTTGTGCCCTCAGTTTAGCCATTGCTTGGCACACCAGCGCCCTTCCACTCCGCTGGGCATCATGTCGTCTCTATGCATCCTCTTCTCACAGTCGTTACCTTCCTGTGTGGACTAGGGCAACTTCCTGGCCTCAGCCTGCTCCCCCCTCCACTTTCTAAAGATGAAATCATCTCTCTCAAGCAATATTTTTTCTCAGTTTCCCTAGGTAGCAGAGTGGGTGTCCACATCACAGGGTACACTTACAGCCACCTTTTCCTTTGGAACCAGTCACCCTAGTAGAGTGTTGACAGCTTCCAAACTCACTAACAGTTTACAAAAGTCCTCACTACTATAACAGAGCTCCTCTTGGACATTTCCCCCTTCTTACAATCAAGCAACAGAAAAAAAGATGGAAAGAGAGAGGGAAATAAAAGGAGAGATATCTGTTTCATCTGGCAAAAAAAATAAGTTGAGGGGTATTGTTGAGAGAGTCTTGGTGACAGTTTCTCCTGGAAAAAAAGTAGAAAAAATTTTTTCTCCAAGGAAAGGCTTAATCCATCTTAAAAGATTCACTGGGAAGTTTCTTGGCCTATTGTAAATTCCCTGCTGCCTATACCATGACTCCAAATGTTGGCACTATCTGTTCCTCTACACGAGGAAAGATTTCTACCATATGGGTCTACAATTTCTGCCCATAGCAGTGCATGCCATGCCCTGAGTGCCCTCAGAACTTGGTCAGCCCAGGAATAAGGCAAGTTTGAGAGTCAGTAATTTTTAGGGAAGACATTGCCAGGTTCATTCTTTAATAAATGACTGAGAGGAGTTCATTAATACCTGCTCTAGCTTTTTCTAACTCTGAAGCGTGTTGTGCAAAACTTGTAGGATCACCAGGATAATTGAGCCCCAGTTGTGTGCGTGTATGCTCCATGTACTCTGTACCAACTTCTCTTCATTTCTTCCCTGACTCATTTCCCCAGTGCTTTAATGGAGTTTCATAAAACCACCTCCCAAATAAACCACTTGAACTCAAATCACGTCTCAGGGTCTGCTTCAAGGAGAAGTCAACCTAAGACCCTAATCATCTGCATCAGACGCAATCAATTTTGGAGGCGGCACTGGGTCTGGTCAGCTCTGCTCCTTAGTCACACTTGGGATCAGCTTCCTTGAACGAATTCCTTTTATTTATTTATTTTTTTCTGACCACAGACCTCAGCCGTGATCTCCAAATAGCTTTATTAGAAATCTGAAATTGATGTGATACTTTCACCTCCATGCACCTCAATATCGTGTTTTATTTCGCTCAGGAATTAAATGGAAGATCAAAGGAGTGTTATTTATTGATCCACTAAAGCCTCAACAGAAGCTTACGTCTTGGCATCATTCACTGTCAGAAGAAACCTACAGGTGAAGAATCTCAAATCCACAAGGGTTCAGGCTGATGGGCCCGTAGTCTTCTTCCCTACAGCCAACAGTCTCTGCACACATTCTTCAGAGAGAAACAGGTGCTCTCCTCTTGCCATATGAGCATTAGAAAAGTACTTAAACCTCTCTGTACCTTTATTTTAGGCTTTTCATTCCAATTGGATATGAAACAAAGTGCCATTTGCAATGCCTTGTATGCAGTACATTTAAAATAAGATAAATTTCAATGATGACCTGTCCTGGTTTCTTCAAGTGCAGCTTTTGTCCTCCTACCTTCACTGTCATATTGACATCTAACCCATTTTATAGCAAATACTTCTGTAAATACATCTCTTCTGGGCATCAAAAGAAGCTAGAAGGGGTGAACAGCAAGCATTGCTGCACTGTGTGGGGAATTTTCCTCTGCTGGTCCCACTGGCATTACACGAAGGAGCCCCCAGAATTTAAGAAGACCATCTGATGTACAGCAGCATCTGCACCATGATGCCCCATGAGGCCACTGTAAAGACAGCAAGAGATGACTTAAAACCCCCACTATCTGGCTCTGGGATGGCAAATTCCTGACATATGGGCCACTCTGACAGTGATGAGTCCATTGTGGCTGAATAGTTCTCACAATGCTTCAAGCACAGACTTTTGGTATCATTCACCAATTGACTGGAGTTGACAAGTGAAAAGAACTCATTTGTAATCCCTGATCTGGTGAAACTAGATCACAGAACAGACTTTATAAAGCAAGGAAGCCTTCTAAACATCTTGGAGGTGATACAATCGCAGGATCTTTGTTTGGAACCACTGCCAACCAGAGCAGGCAGCGATGAGTTGGAGAAAAGGCCAGCTTATGCACATCACATGGATTATAAATTCCTATTTCTGATGGTGACACAGATATCATTAAAAGAAATCTAAAAGTGAAGCAGGCACAAACTTCTTGACAAAGTGAATCTTGCTTTAAAAGCTGCTGCATAATGTGTGTTCATAATATACTAATAAAGATTTGAATAAAAAAAACTGCTTCAGTTTTGAGAACAATCACATTTTACTTGCTGTTCAGCCATCACATCAATATCCAACTGAGTAAGGATCATATTTCAGTGAAAACAATATAAACACAAGAAGAAGGAACTTTAAGACATCAACTTTTCCAGCCCTTTCTTTGAATGGCTAGGAAAACTAATTTCTGCAAAGGTGAAAAGAATGTCCAAGTTCACATAGCAGATTAGGAGCTGAGTCTGGAACAGCTTCTTTTTCCTGAAGCAGATTATTGCTAAATGAATAACATCAACAAGGTCTATTAAATGTAAAGGGGAGACAAAGAAAAAAAAGAGGAGAAATAGCTTGATAGCAAAAATACAAATAGTGTGGTTTTTTTCAAAACCAAGCCTAGTTATCAATTATAGAGTGGCTTCCAAGATAAATTATGCAAAAATAATGGAATTTCTTTTTTGTAAAAAAAAAAAAAAAAAAAACAAAACACGTAGTATTGAAAACTAACCGGCCTAAGACTTAGGTAAATGTACATTTGGCTTCATCCTCTCTCATATCAAGGCCTGAATACTTATGTCACTCTGCAATAAAGCACAGTCTTTGTGATGTAATCAGTGATAGACAGGTTCAGTAGAGAGCCAATGATGGTATCGGCATCCACATAAGAAGAGGAAGAAACACGAGAGTTTCCTCTCTCCATGTCATGTGTGGATACAGCAAGAAGACAGCCCTCTGTAAACTGGAAAGGAGCCCTCTCCAGAACCCAAACATGCTGGCCCTTGACCAGGGGATTTCAGTCTGCTTAAGTCATCACCTCTGTGGTGTTTTGGGCATTTTGTCATAGCAGTCCCAAGCAAGTGAAACTCGTACAGTTCACTTTACATTTTTCAGCAGCCAGTCTCACTCATGATGACTATCTTTCCCATCACTTAACAATAAATTCGAAACATAGTTCACTGCTTGATAGTTGCTTCAGGTTTACTAAATATTATCAATGTAAGTTCATTATTTCTCTTGAATTTTTGGGTTTTGCTCTTTGTTTCTGTTTCTTATTCTAAGTTACTTTGCTTCGAGGATACTTTGTTACAGGCAGCATCTGGGAGTGTGTATTTCAGATCCCGAATGTTATCATGACATAAGATTCAGGTTTCAGCTCTCTAATTAAAAACAATGTTCGCCCTTCATGATGACAATCAAATCCAGGAGCAGCAGGGAGCAAGCAGCAAAGGGAGCACTATTTTCTCCTCACCTACCATTAGAATAATTTTCCTGTGCTACCATGAAAGGAATGTCTATGGTGTATGTGATTACTTCAGGCACTTTTATAAGGTCTGATCCATCATTCTTGGATTGAATATGTGGCTGGGTCTGTAATGAGGGAACATATAATAGATAGGTTATTCATTCTGGACCAGAAGTTTTCCAAAACAGTGGACACAATTCTCTGCTATTTGTACTAGAGAAATGTGGCCCTGCTTGAGCTTTAGCACTATTTTGATGTGAGTGTTGACCCTGAGGCTTTTTATTCATACATACTGTCTCTGGCTATTGGACTTTGGCTTTCCTTCACTCTCTTTTGCTTATCCAACCCCTTCTACTACCAAATATCCAACAACTTTGAGGATAAAGCCTCACTCTGTTGCCTGTGGCCACCAGCCTCCATCCTCCACTCTAAGAAGCTCAGCCTTTCTCTAAGAAGAAAGTATCATGGATCCCAAGAGTTTTCCTTAGAACTAAGAACAGTGAAGTGACTCTGCTCTGTGAGGTCTTAAATATACTTATTTTAACAGCATGTTTCTCAGGCCTATATTAAATAAAGTCACTAGTCATTTACTCTGGATCAGGAACCACATTGAAGGTCAAACTATTAGGCACAGGTCTCTTCTCTCATGCAACCTCCAGTTGAGGGGGAGACACAAGTGAGTAAGCATGCAGTCACTACCGAAGTGGAAGTACCATAAGGAGGGTCCTACAGACTGATCTTTAGGTACAAAAGAGAAGCTAAGCACAGTCTTGAGAAATGTCAAAGAAGGCCCTCCACTCCCACCAGGGTTGCTACTGATAAAGTTTAGTCTGAAAGATGACTAGAAGTGGGCAACTAACTAGAAAAGAATGTACTTAATTGAGGTGGTCTAAAAATAATCGCTATTATTTGTTGTCACCGGAGGATGCAACTATGGAAATTCCCTTACTCCTTCCACTGTACTGATTTTTTTGTGTAAGCTACTTCAAAATCACGTCAGTAGGAATACTGGTACTGTGCATAAATGAAGAGCAGAGAGATTGCATACAATGAGGTACTTACCCGTGGGGCAAAAAGTGAAAAAGGATTTCTTTCTTCGGTGAGACTAAAAAACTGAAAAGCATACAGGAAATGTGATAAGTTTGAGATTTAGAACATGTTCATCAAAAAGTGACCATGAAAAAGCCGGGGAGTTAGCTCAGTGGTTGCGGCACCTGTCTTGCAAGCGCAAGGACCCGGGTTCGATTCCCGGTAAACACATAACAATACTGGGTGTGGAGACTCACGCCCAGCAGCAACCAGTACCACATACCACAGTGCCGGGCGTGGTGGCTCACGCCTGTAATCCCAGCACTTGGGAGGCAGAGGCAGGAGGATTGCTGTGATGTGAGTTTGAGCTCAGGGCCAGCCTGAACCACAAAGAGAGACCCTGTCTCAAAAAAACTAAAAAAAACCAAAAAAACAAACTGACCATGAAAAAATGAACTCAAGCATGTACAAACCCGATTAACAGAGAAAAGAGGAGATAAGAAGGAAGGAGAGGGAAAATGATTAGTATTATCAACAAATAAATAACCCTAACAAATCAGTTTAGAAGAGTATAAAAAAGCTCAAAAAAAAAAAACAAAAAAAAAAAAAAACACAGGTGAATAATATAAATAGGAATTCAAAGGAACAGAGGGCTCCTTAATGTGAAATCTTTGTGAAATCTTTTTTTTTTTTTTTTAGGTTCATGAACTTTTAGTTTTTTTCTTTTTTTTTTTAATCTTTATTGGTACATTAAATATACACATCATGACTGCACTCCATAATGGGGATTTGTACCAGTATAAGACACAACTTAATTCTCATTTTTTCACATAGCCCTACCCACCCTACCACCCCCCATATACATAAAATTTGTTTCTTTACTTTTTTGTTACAATCTCAACATTGTCCCCTTTCACCTTAATGTGAAATCTTAAAAGCACAAGTCAGTAACACAAAGGCACAACCATTCTGAGAAGTAGTTTGGTAGTACCTATCAAAATTAAAGATAGCTTTACCATACAATCCACCAATTCTATTTCTGAACTTTTATTCCACAGATATTGTTAAAAAATTAAATTGTACAATATTCAAAATATCCGCCATAAAGAATGGTTTGAATGTAGCATAACACAGCATACAAGTTGATGTATCTCAAAGAAATTATGCAGAGTGAAAAAATTAATCTTAATATATTTATAAAATGACAATTGTAGAAATGGAAGAAAACACGTATAATAGAAATGTTAACTATGGCATGGTTACAGAAGATGAGATTGTGTGGAATTACATCCACATATGCACAGCACAAGTGAATCCATGTGTAACTGGAGAAATTTGCAAAAGCACAAAGGAGTTTACTAATGGTGTGGCTATTTCACTGCAGTTGTATATGACAGTAACACTACAGAAAAATAGGCATAGGTACACAGGACTTCTCTGTATATTTTCTTGTAACTTTTATTAATTTATAATTATTTCAAAATTTAAAAAGTTTTTTTAAAAACTGAAATGAGAGAAAACAGACTTGAGGCACTACAGACAAAATATTAACTCTTGTTTTATTTTGGTGAGTGTATTAGAGTTGGTAATATTATTTTCTACAACAAAATGTATAAATTGTTCTGTGACCCTAATAAATCCAAAAATAATAATAATAGAAAAACAAAGGCTTAAAATAAAGCATATGTAGTTTAAATCATAGATATATTACTTATTAGCTAAATGGCCATGGAAAAATCACCTAATCTCTCAGAATATCATTTTTCTTTTACAAAACTAGCATGATAATCCTTACCTTACAGAAATTTTTTATCAGATAAATTTAAATAATGGGTATGATATTCTTGGCATATGTTACAGACATAACTAATGACTGATATGAAATGACTATGTAGCTCCAGTTAAACTTCATTTCACATGCCAAAGATTATTCAAGTTAATACATACAGGCGTTGTCTTATACCAGGACAGGTGTGTCATTGTTGTCTTTCTACTTTAGCTTCACCAAATAACACAGTCCTTTGCATGACTTCATAGAATCCATGAAATAGTGTGACACAAAGGTACAGAAGAATAACTGATGTGCTCTCAACTCTGCCACACAGCTTTGTGTTTATTGTTCAGTGTTAACAACAGAGGAAGACAAGAGTGGAAGTAGGAGAGTAACCACAGAGAACTGCATATCAAGTTGCTATCTCATATTTGTAATAAGCGTTTCAAGCTTTCTTTGGAAAGACCCATAAAGTCATAGTTGTACGTACAAAACAAGTGGCACTGTATTTCCTGTGGTCAGTACATTCTATAAGCAACACAGGACAGTTGTTAAAGGGATAGATCTTACATTCAGTCCAGAAAAGGACAGAGCTAAGCCACTTACTTCCTGTGTGTAGCAAGGCAAATTATTGAGTCTCTCCTTCCACACAAATACAAACTATTTATCCACACAAATACAAACAGGAAAATCTATTTCAGAGGGTTTAACATGAAAAGAAATAATGCAGGTAAAACATTACAAAGGAAACACTCCTACAACATTGATATAGATGTGTGGGGAAAACAAACTCTTACATACTGTTAGTTGGAATAAAAACTAGTATAGCCCCTGTAGAAATCGATGTGGGAATTCCCGCAAAATTATCATTTGATCCAGTTATACTACTGTTACGTACATTTTTGGAATAATTAAAGACAACATACTATAAAAACACCTGCACACTCATATTTATTTCAGAACAATTTATAATAACTAAATGTGCAAACACCCTACATACTTGGCAATCAATAAATAAGAAAAGTTAAAGTATCAGTGTACAGAACAAAATCATGCTATTTGTAGGAAAATAGATATAACTGGAGAACATGCTGTTAAGTGACATAGGCCTGCCTTAGAAAGTCAAATATCATGTTTTCTCCTATATAATGAATCTAGAAAAATGTAA